>CANUEY010076538.1:0-28339 GCA_948099555.1 Croton setiger
ATATATATATATATATATATATATATATATATATATATTATTATTATTATTAGAGTTTCACTCACCATCTCCAGCCGTCAGTAGTCAGACCATCATTAATATTTTATTATTTATTATATTTAAAAGAAAATAAACTAAAAAAATAAAAGAAAAATACAAAACTAAAAAAATATTATTATATTTATGAAAGTTCGTGTTATTTAATAAAGTAAATCAAGCATATTTTAAAAATTTTCTCTTAAATTAATTATAGTGTGTAAGATAAAAATTGACATGAGAGCAAAATAAAAGAGTAAGAGAAAAAAGTGTAGAATATTTGAGAATTTTTTAAGATTATTTATCAAATAGAATGTTTAGGTGCTCTGACGTTATGAATATTTTCATATCCATTTATAGGTTAGTAATAAATTAGTATAATAAAGGGGCGCGATAATAGTTTTGGCTGCTGAGAAAATATTTTCTCAGCATTTATTTAAGGGTTCGCGTTTATTTAAGGGTTCGCGTGCATTTTATACGTAAAGTCAACGCTTTAATAAGAGTCTCGTGTTATACCCGTACATAAAATTTTAGAATATGACTATTAAACGATAGGTCTAAAGGCGTGAAAATGGTGTTGACCCCAATAAACATTCAAAACTACGTTGTTTTGGATCTAAACATCATGCCAGCTCTTTGAGTCATTTTATCAAATACCTGGAATGCATTTTTTTAGCTCTCTCACATACACAAAGAATCTCTCCTATAGTGCAATTTAGCTCTCTCGAATACGAAGACAAAAAAAACCTAGGATTGAAAAAAATCAAAAATTAGAGTTGTATCCAACTATAAGAAACAAAATTCATCCTTAAAAGTTGTTTCAATGCAGTAAAAGAATGCATTCACTAGCAGTTCCACCTTCTAAAATTTATAACACTATCACTATAAATAGGGGTTTCAGCTTTGTTGTGAGAGTAATCAAAGAAATGTAAGTCCAAGCGTGCGGAATGGAGTGTTCACCTGGGCTTGAGTGCAACTGAGGATTGTGAGTGGGTTGGGTGAATGCATAAATAAGCGAAAAAATTAATTTATAATCCTTTGTACAAAAATTGTATCAATAAAGTCCCATTTTATTTTTTTATAATTTTCTACAAAAATATTCTACAATTATAGGCGAGTGAAGGGTCTGGTAAGGGATGTATTTTCTACTGGACTATATGCCGTTATAGTTTGAGTTTTCCATTTTTTTACTTTTTTAGGCTGTTAAAAATATGCACATCAATTTACTTTTTAATGAACAATTTATTTATAAAATAATAAAGATATTAGTGCATACTAATTAATTATACACATAACTACAAAGCATTAGGTGGAGAAGCAAATATTCATCATCTTTCTGCTGCTAAGGCAAATCTGAGAATATGGAGAAAGGAGAAACATCAGAAATTGAATCTTCTCTAATCACTAAACCAAGTATCCAAGAAGATGAAGGATGTTGTTTTTTAAGAAGGAATTATATAGAAGAAGCAAAGAAACAATTGTGGCTTGCAGCTCCACTTATTGCTGTTAGTTTGCTTCAATATTGCTTACAAGTCATTTCAGTTATGTTCGTTGGTCATCTTGGCGAGCTTCCTCTCTCCAGTGCTTCCATGGCTTCCTCTTTTGCTTCTGTCACTGGTTTTACAGTATTGGTATGTTCATCTTTTCCCCTTTTCTTTTCTTTTTAGCAGAATATACATAGATGCAAATTCAATCATCCAAAGGGTCATAACTGTGTGGTTGTTATTGCACAAAACAAATATTATCTATCAATCATTGAAGGGAAAAATATTGTTCATGGTTTTGTATAATATTAGTATTTCGTCATTATTTTATATATATAATTATAAAATAGAAGAATATTTTTCACAAACATAAATCAGGTGAGGTCCAAATTTCATAAATTGTATATTTGATTAGCTCTAAAATAATGTAAATTTGTATAGTTAGGAATGGGAAGTGCATTGGAGACACTATGTGGGCAAGCCTACGGTGCTAAACAATTTAACATGCTCGGAGTTCACACACAAAGAGCAATGCTAATCCTAATTACACTAAGCATTCCCCTTTCATTAATTTGGTATTTCACAACCACCATCCTCATAACTCTAGGCCAAGATCATGAAATAGCCACCCATGCCGGAACCTTCAACCGGTGGATGATCCCTAGCCTTTTTGCCTACGCATTTCTCCAATGTCTCAATAAATTTCTTCAAACCCAAAATAATGTGTTTCCTATGACGATTTGCTCTGGAATCACAGCTTGTCTGCATATTTTCCTTTGTTGGGTTCTTATTTTTAAGTACAATCTTGGAATTCGAGGAGCTGCCTTAGCAAATACAATTTCATATTGGATTAATATGATTTTATTAGCTATTTACATAAAGTTTTCTCAAGCTTGCATCAAGACTTGGACAGGGTTTTCAAAAGAAGCTTTACATGATATTTTTAGCTTTGTTAGGCTTGCAGTTCCTTCAGCATTCATGATTTGGTAATTATTTTCCCTAATCTACTTTATATTTGATATGAATAATTTTGATATTTAACAAATTAATTAATTTTTTTTTTTTATAGTTTGGAATATTGGTCATTTGAAATGGTGGTTCTTTTGTCTGGTCTTCTGCCAAACCCCAAAATGGAGACTTCTGTACTATCAATAAGGTAATTAAACTATAAACTTCCAACTATAATTTGCATAATATGATGTTAAGTATAAAACAAACTCTTGTTCCTGATTGCTTTTTTTATAGCCTGAATACATGTTGGATTGTGTATATGATCTCTGTTGGGCTTGGTGGTGCAATAAGGTTAGCTTCTCATAAAACCCCCAAAAGAAACACTCACTAAGATCAACATTGTTTTATTGGGATTTGAATAGCTAACATTGGTGATATTAGTACAAGAGTATCAAACGAACTGGGAGCGGGGAATGCAGAAGGCGCAAAATTAGCAATACGTGTGATGATCACAATATCAGTCTCAGAGGGAGCAATAGTCGGAATCACAACACTTTTGGCACGCCATGTCTGGGGAAAGCTTTATAGCAATGAAGAAGAAGTGATTAATTATGTGGCTAAGATGATGCCTTTGCTTGCACTCTCCGATTTCTTGGATGGATTCCAATGTGTACTTTCAGGTTCTAATTTCTTCTCTTAATTCCTAACTGCATATTAGTTGGATTTTTTAGTTGAATTTATGTGCTGTGCAGGTGCTGCAAGAGGATGTGGATGGCAAAATTTATGTGCATTAATAAACTTAGGAGCATATTATGTGGTAGCAGTTCCTTGTGCTTTGGTGTTTGCGTTTGCATTACATATTGGGGGTATGGTGAGTATTTTTTTATTTTTTTTTTATTTTTCTGTACTCAAATTTAAAAATTGTTGAACTAACATTAGTTTTATAATGTGATAGGGCCTGTGGATGGGAATCATATGTGGACTTTTAATAATGGTAGTGGCACTTGTTACACTAAATGCATGTACTAATTGGGATCAAGAGGTAATTAAGTATATTTAGAACAGTAAAACATGAATTAAAATTAACTTTCTTTTGTTGTTTTTGCAGGCAGCAAAAATCATGAATGGAGTTGGAAAAAGTAGCAATGACTCTGAAAATGATATAACTCAAAATTGATTTTGGAGATCTTGGGAAGTTGAGAAGATTGGCAACTAAATCTTTCATGTTAACCGGCTATGGCTACTCAATTTTTACTAGCAGCTCTTCTTTGAGAATAATAATTGTCTGATAATGTCTAAATTATGCGATTATAATTCATTGGTAATTTTTGTTTTAATATTTTCAAGTTTATTTATATTTTTCATTTACAAGCACTGTATTTATACTTAAACATGGAATTTGAACTACTAATGATCCCAGAAAACACTACTTGATAGATTTCAAAAAAAAAAAAAAAAAGTTTCAAAAACCATGCTTGGATTTGAAAATCCTTCGTTTCAATAATCAAAACTTGTAGCTGATCTGAGAGAAGCCAGAGGCCAAAGTCCAACCATTGCCATTTGACTGATCAAATGAAAAATTACAAAGCAGATGCGAAAACTGTTTGTAACATTTTATGTTCTCAACGAAAAAATATACATGTCCGCCTTCTTTTCCCCTTATTAAATAAAAGAAAAAAAATGCAGGGGTTGGCGGAACAGTCCCAGGTTCTATTTCTCTCACACTCTGCAATAACATCGAAACAGAAATTGATAATCCGACTCAAAAAATCAATATCCTGTTGCCGGCATTGCCAACATTTTACCTAAATTATTTTTCATTTTTCGGAATTATCAGAACAAGGGAACAAAATACATATGAAACAAAAGGTGTTTTCGCCTAAGAAGCAGCAGACTCCTTGGCAATCTTCTCAGCCTTAGCTATCACCTCTTCGATGCCTCCAACCATGTAAAATGACTGTTCTGAAAGGTCATCATATTTCCCATCCAATACACCCTATTTAAAAAAAAAAAAAAAAAAAAAAAAAAAAAAAAAAAAACCCGTCATTAATCAATAAATAGAAACCAGAATGATGTCATTAAACCCAATAAAGATAAATCATCATTATAAAGAAAGCACAGAACACAACCCTAAATATATATAAATACTGATCACAAAACCAATGGTTGCGTGTTTAACGTGTAATGATGGCCCTGCGAATAAATCCACCTTCACACTTCTAACGCTTTGATGCTTAACACAGTTTATTAGATATTTTTTAGGAAGGAAAAAATACAATCTACATCAAATTAATCCAGAGCGTCATCATCCAGTAGAAGGTTCAAGGGTTCCTAATTCAATATTAACTAGGCATAAATAGATCTTAAATCTTATTGAAATTGTTATCACCAAATACGAAATATAGGCAACTTTTATATACAAGGAAAAAAAAAATAATGGACGAAAGTGCACTGGCATGATATGAGCAATAAGCATTTCCGAGTCTTTTAGCAGAGAGATTATGTACCTGGAAACTTGTTATGCTTTCCTTCAACTCAACATACTTGCCAGGGGCACCCGTGAAGACTTCTGCAACATGGAAAGGCTGACTCAAGAACCTCTGGATTTTACGAGCACGGGCAACTGTCAACTTGTCATCTTCACTGAGCTCATCCATTCCTAGAATAGCAATGATATCTTGAAGATTCTTGTAATTCTGAAGAACCTTCTGCACTCCACGAGCCGTATTGTAATGTTCCTCACCCAAAATGTGAGGAGAGAGCATACGAGATGTTGAATCAAGAGGGTCCACAGCAGGATAGATACCCAACTCAGAGATCTGCTCAAATAACAAGGCAGAAAAATAATTTAAACAATGGCAAAATTAGAGAATTGCATAAATACTTCGGATATCAATGCAATCACACCTGTCGTGACAACACAGTTGTGGCATCCAAGTGAGCAAAGGTTGTAGCAGGTGCTGGATCAGTCAAGTCATCAGCAGGCACATAAATAGCCTGAACTGAAGTAATGGAACCTTTCTTGGTTGTTGTGATACGCTCTTGCAGACCTCCAAGATCAGTAGCCAAAGTAGGTTGGTAACCCACAGCAGATGGGATACGACCAAGCAAAGCAGACACCTCTGAGTTTGCCTGCATTTGAAAAGCCGTAAAAGAAACTTTAAACGTCAGAATGCAGAATGCAAATCAAATCTTGATGCAGAAATCTATTCAAAGGAAAAGAACCTGGGTAAATCGGAAAATATTGTCAATGAAGAGAAGCACATCTTGCCCCTCGGCATCACGGAAATGTTCTGCAACAGTAAGCCCAGTGAGACCAACACGTGCACGGGCACCAGGAGGCTCGTTCATTTGACCATAGACAAGAGCACATTTGCTGTCAGCCTAATAAGACAAAGTAAGAACAAGTTAAAATTGCCATCAGATGTATGAACTCTATAAAAAATGGGAGTACTGGGTTTCATTGACCTGCTTGTCACCTAGCTTAATGACACCACTCTCAATCATTTCCCTGTACAAGTCATTACCCTCACGCGTACGCTCTCCGACACCAGCAAACACTGAGAAACCACCTGAACAAAACCAACTTCTAGTCAATATCAATAATAGAATAATAGAGCATATGATATCAAAATAAAAATGCCAAAAGATAACCAACCATGAGCTTTTGCAACATTATTGATAAGTTCCATAATAAGCACAGTTTTTCCTACACCAGCACCACCAAACAGCCCAATCTTTCCTCCCCTTTGATATGGGGCAAGGAGATCAACAACCTGTAATTGACAGAAAATAAATAAACAATAATAAACTTTGGATCCATACATAAAATACTACACAGCTAAAAATATAATATCACAACAATTTGGGGAAAGTGAACCAAAAAGGAAGCAGCAAAACATCTAACATAATTTCTGAAGTTACAAATATGTAGAATACCTTGATACCAGTCACAAGGATTTGTTGTTCAGTGGCTTGTTCAACAAAAGCAGGAGCTTCTCTATGGATAGGCAAGAAATGGTCGGTATCTGATGGAATATTAAAATACAACTGTCAGAAATTTTACCTTAAAACACAATCCAAGAAATCGCTAAATTTATAGAGAGTTCACAGAGTTCTTACTAATATCACCCCTCTCATCAATTGGCTCCCCAATAACGTTCATGATACGACCAAGGGTAGCCCTACCCACAGGCACCTATTACAAATATCAAGGGAGAAAAAACAACTTCAAATTTGAAAACTAACAGGTACAAAACATAAGAATAAAGAAAGAGGGAGGTTTTGATAATCTAAAATCCCTACAAGATGATTTACCATTGACAAAGATCAAAGACAAGCGAAATCAAAGGAAAAAAAAAAAAACAGAAACAGGGGATAAAACAAGCCCATCCTCATAAAAAGGGAACTGTATGCCGGCGTCATCCGAGAAACTAACAAATTTGATATATGAATGATGTTTTAAGAGTACATTTACCAGCAAAAAGCTTCCTTAAAGAATCAGAAAGGCATAATCAATTTAAATTCTCAGTCACAATATTGCAGTTCATAAAAATGGAATTTTTCCAGAGCCTTTTCAAACGCATATTAAAAATGCAGGCCAAAAAGGATCGCTTTAACAAAATTATATGCATTTTGGTAAATCAAAAAACCGAAAATTTTTATATTTGCATGAACCATCTTTCTGACGATCCAGGCTAAAATATTTGTATTCCTAAACACAGACCCAAAGATGCAGTGACATCAAAATATTTCCATGAAGCTAACCGTTAACAGATTTTCAGGGAAAATTTGAATCCAGATCTAAATGCACCAACAGAAGCTCATATCACTAGACCAGTGAACAGAAAAGATCAGAACTTCGTTACCAAAAATCATCAGATCAACACATGTAGAAAAACTGCAACCGAATTCAAAGCATAAAATTAAGAAACAAGGGAGGCTTACTGTGATGGGAGAGCCAGTATTGAGAACACGTTGCCCTCTGACCAAACCTTCAGTACCATCCATAGCAATAGTCCTCACCATATTCTCTCCCAAATGCTGAGCCACCTCCAATACTAGGCGGATCGAGTTGTCCAAAACCTCCAGCGCAGTCAAAATCGGAGGTAGACCCTCTTCGAATCTGACATCAACGACGGCACCAATCACCTGACAAACCTGGCCGATCGCACCTTTACCAGTGAACTCATCGGTGATCTTACCACCACCGCCTTTCTTCACGTCGGAAACAGGTGGTTGAGGTGGGGCAGCGGCGGCGGCAGAAGTGGCATATTCAGCAGTGCGAGTGAGGAGGTAACCATAAGGAGAAGCGCGGCGCGTGGAGCATGGAGATGGTGAAGAAAGCCTTGGATTGGAGTTGGAGAAAGGCGACTTGGAGACAGATCGGCGAGTGGATGATCGGAGGAGAGAAGATAAGAGTCTGCGCGAAGCCATTGGCTAGGGCTTCGAAGTAGAGAGATGAAACTGTTGCTAGGGTTTGACGAAACTAAACAAACTCACCCAACTATATGTACACTGGTCACTTGTAAATTTTCAGTTTTACTGTCTACTACGCATATTCCATCTATTTTATTAGGAACCACATAATGGAATGAAACGACAGCGTGTGAACTGTGCCGTTTACTCCCTTCAAAGAATCGTACCTTTTGGGCTGCTAAGAGCCATTCGATGGATCAGGTAATGAACTAATTGATTCTTCCAATAGTGACAGCTAGCTACGTGAAAGCATCAAAAACGTAATTCATAGAAACCATAGAAAATTGAGATTCAACTCATATTTTGAATAAAAAAATAAGTGATGGTGCCTAATAAATTGAAATTTAAAAAAAAAAAAGATTGAAATCTAATATAGTGATGACACCTAAAAAAATGTATTTTAATTTTAATTTCTAATGTGATTAAATTATTAGCTTTTTTTACAGCAATTAAAATATTATAATACTGCAAGTTAAAATTGAGACTTATTAGTAAATGTAAAAATTTTAATTTTTTCAATCTCAATTTAATTTTATTATGTGGTATACTTTTTTGAAAACATGATTTATAAAATGAGATAAATCCTACAGTATCCATCTTCCTGATGGATAGTCAATGTCCATTTGTGAAATTTATATATCGATTGTTGTCAATAGTCAATAATAATATTTGATAATTGATTTGAGTTAGTATTTTTAAAAAATTTATTAGCGTAAAATTACTGATAATGATATGATTATTAAATTTTAAAATTGAATATTAGTTTTATTTTATTTTTTAAAATAAATTAATTTTATTATCTTCTAAATAAATAAATTATTATTTAAAAAATAATTAATCTCATTGTTATTTTAATAAAATTAATACAAGTAAGCCGCTCTTCTTGATCGCTGTAATTCTCTCTTTTAGTTCTACTTCAATTTACTTTAGTAATGTCTCTTATTGTTTGAACTTTTGGAATTGAAGCCCAATTTGGAAGAAAATGTCCCTCTTCTATCTTTCTATAACGTCTTTCAAATAAATGTAATCGTTTAAAATCAGGATTCTATTTCAGTTGTTTTTTCCATTAAACTTCGTTTGGTTTGGTTTACGATTTATCTGTTTTACTATCCTCCAGTTTTACAGGACCATCCACAATTGTGCCACGTGTACATCTTCTTCAGGAGAAACGCCAGATCATCACCACCCACCTTACATGGTTGCACCCTCCTTGAGCGCCGCCAGCGCCTAAGACCCAACGACTGCCTGCCGACTCCACAAATACCTTCCAACACTAATAATCAAAGCCATGTCCCTTATTCTCGCTCATTCTCCTCCCTATTTTTCACCCTCTTTCCCTCATGCGCACCGTAGCTCCACCCTCCTTCCCATGTCTATCCTACGCCGCCTGACCTCCCGCCACCTATCTTTACACTTTCATCGTCCCCACAAACGCCGGGTAGCCTCAGTCGCCGCCGCTGTTCGACAAGACACCTCTCTCTGGTCTCAAGCGCCGCTCGCTGAGATCGAACCTGCTGCCGAATCTCTCTTCCACGTTACCATCGACGTTTCTGACTCTCCCGACCTCGTAGCATCTCATACTCGCGCTGGACAGTACCTCCAGCTACGCGTCCCTGACTTTGAGAAGCCGTCGTTCCTTGCTATCGCATCCCCGCCATCGTATGCGGCCGAGAAGGGCGCTTTCGAATTCTTAGTGAAAAGTGTACCGGGCTCCACCGCTGAGCTCTTATGCGGTCTCAGGAAAGGAGATGTAGTGGATTTGACCCAAGCCATGGGGAAAGGTTTCGAAATCGATCGCATCGAGCCACCGGAGAAGTATTCTACGGTTCTTATCTTCGCTACTGGAGCTGGAATTAGGTATGATCTTTTCAACTTGTTTCTGTTGCTTTTTCTTCTGAAATTCGGTACAGTAAAGCGATGAATCTATTTGATTAAAATCCCAAAATTCGGATTTCAAAAGGAATGCTTTGGCGTCTATTTAGAAACAAATTTGATTGTGTGTTTTTTTTTCTTTTAATTCAACTTTCCAAGAATACTTCTTCTGAAGCTTGAAGATGGCTTCATTTGGATATGTCATTCACTAACTAATTGTTGATGATGGTTTCTAGTTGAATTTATTTTGTTAATTGTGGTGGGCGAGGACCAATAAACACTTTTGCTAAGTGAATTAAGGCTCGAGTTATTGATGTCTATTTGCCTAAAAATTTCTATTTAACCATATTCGACATGAATACTAAAAACCATCACTAATCAATACCTGTAGGCTCTGGCTATCCCCATAGGAATTTAGCTTTCGGCCTAAGTCTAGAACATTTAGAAGTAGTATATCATATAGATGCAGATAGAAGAAACTAATTTGTTAGCAATGTAATATCCTTCTTCAACATATTAAGGAAGTCTGACAAAAAAAAAAAGGGAACAGATTAATGAATTGAAGCATCAGCTTTACGTCCTTGAGATTAAAAGACTTTTTTTTGTCTCTTTTGATGAGATCAGAAGTTTGATTTTGATATTTTAGTTGGTGGGGTAGTTGGAATTCCTGGGAAGTAGCCTACTTACATGGAAGTTGAAGTATGGTTGGCAATGATAAAATGGGGAAAATGAGATTTAAGGGAAGTTGGAGGGGAAGTAGCTTACCTCCATGACTGCAAGGAAGTTAAAATTCCATGTTGAATTGAATGGAACTTAGATTGTAATTTTTTTGCTTTTAGTGAATGTCATTCCATCTTTATATGTGGTTGAAAGCTTTTTTTTTTTTAATGATACAATAGATGAACACTGTTATTGCTTGTTCCAACTCATTCGGGTAGTAACTGGTTACAATCTACTTGCTGTATAAAAGATTACAGATTGCTTTGTTTATTGAACATAACATTTATTTTCGAGGTCCTTCCCTGATGACATTGTTCATTTGTTATGACTTGTAGTCCAATTCGATCTCTCATCGAGTCAGGGTTTAGTGCAGATAGAAGATCTGATGTGAGGCTGTATTATGGCGCAAGAAACCTCGAGAGGATGGCTTACCAGGTCTTGTTGGATTTTTTTATTGTATCATTTTTCACCATCATTTTTGGGTGTTGTTTATTTGGAGAATTTTATTCTCTCTTTATGGATGCATTAAGTCTTGATATTTTCGACCTTCTCTTTTGTTCTTGTTATAGGATAGGTTTAGAGATTGGGAATTATCAGGTGTGAAGATTGTGCCTGTTCTATCCAAGCCAGATGATAGTTGGACTGGCAAAACTGGTTACGTACAGGTAGTTTGTTCATACATTTCCCAACCCCCAAGGTTGTCAATGTTAAGAATCAAAGTAATATCTCTTCACACCATTTTGTAGGCTGCTTTTGCGCAAGCCAAGCAAATTGCTAGCCCCATGGCCACTGGTGCTGTTCTCTGCGGGCAGAAACAAATGGCTGAGGTTCGTTTATGCCTTCATTTTATCTATCTATTTATTTATCACCAGTTACATCTTACCGTGAAGTTCAACCTGGGAATTCAATCTATTTTTAAATGAATATTGAAAAGAAGTATATTGGCTGTTTTAGTGAACATTTGTTATACCAAGAGATTTATTATATCAAGATTGCATATGTATTTGGCAAAACCCTTGCAGTAAAACTGAATCATGAAAAGTAAAAAGAACATGTAAAAAGATAATCCATTTCTTCTTCTTCGTAGTACAGAAAGAGGAGCTTTTATTCTATCAACCATGAGTTAGGTCTTTACCAGTATCTGAGATTGTCTTAAATGAAGGGAAGCAAAGCTTAAGCATTATTAGTCTATATCTTCCCAAGATTAACTGACCCTGTCTTGTTTTCATTCTGCTAAATGAAGGTATGATTGCTGTTTGCTGCAAGGAACAGGATTTTTGCCATTTGAAAATTTGCCAACTGACTAGTGCCATTAAAAAGCGGTCTTGAAACAATTGACTTCCAAAACCTAGAAATAGTTGATATTCTTGTCTCTGTTGGATTCTTTGATCTTATGAAATGATAGCAAAAGTGATATTGCATATGTAAATATTTGGCTACTGTTACCTAATCGATGAGTTTTGAGGTAAACTGATGCAGAGTGACATTAACGTAAAACATCAATTGCTGTTTGCAGGAAGTAACTTCGATTCTTGTAGCAGATGGAGTCTCTGGTGATAAAATACTAAAGAACTTTTGAGATTACATTTATGAGCATTGTTGTAGCACAATTTGTTGTCGACAAGTGTAATGATTCTTTTGCCCCCAACGCTGAGGATGAATGTCTTACTCAGCAAATAAAAACCATTGTTGGAATTTTAGGTATCTTAATTGTATTGTTACATTATGCTGCTGTCAAAAGCGCAAATTATAAAATTCATACCATCTCAATATTGCTATTGCAATACTCTGCACATTCTTCCATGGTAGTGTCACTGATCTTTACTCAAATGGTTACCAAACCAAATGATAGTAACGGAAGATAGTAATCTTAAAAAAAAAAAATGGTATCCAAAAATAATTCAGGAATAGCACTACAGATACAAATATAATTAGCCTGCATAATAATGGCAAGTTCAAGCCACTAACAAATTTAACAATTCCCAAATCCAAGTAACATGTCCAAACTATCCAACAATCAGAAAAGAACCAATGTCAACAGAAATCAGTTAAAATGGAATGTAACCTACTCATTCTTTTCCATGGTGAGATTCACTGCCACTGCTGTCAAGTGGAGGCCTCTTTTCCTCCTCATCGGGGAGCTGTTGATTTTCCTCATTTGAATGATGGTGTCGGGGTTTGTGGTGAAAGTGGTGCCGGTTGCCAGATTTTCTGTGCCTTGATCTTCTATCAACTTCTTCATCATTGTCCTCCGAGGACTTTGCTAAAGATGAGTTCCGTTGATAGCTCCTATAATCATCAGACTCTGAAGAGTTAGAATCTATGCTTCGGGATCTCCTATGACGTGAACGATGTGTTGCTCGGCTTTTCCGATCATCATCACTTGATAACTCTGAATCACTAGACCTGCGATGATGCTTGTGGTGCTTTGAATGACTTCTCTTGATTACCCCATCATCCTTATTACTTAAAGAATCTGAACCACTGGATCGTGATTGCTGGTAACATCTGTGATGCTTTGAGTAACTTCTCTTAATCTTCTCATCAACGTCACTTGAGGAATCAGAAGAATTGGAATGTGATCGTGCATAGTGATGCCCATGTCTTCTATGGTTTCTCTTCTTCCTCCTTTCTTCCTCGCTATCACTTTCAAAAACACTGCTTTCACCACTTGACTCCAAGGACCGTCTCTTCGGCTTACGCTTGCATTTCTTTTCCCTCTTCTCATCATCACTTGAATCAGAGTGGCTATGCTTTCTGTGTTTCTTATGAGATCTTTTCCTAGAATTTTTCCCACCATCACTAAAATTGTCAGTATCAGATTTTGATGTAGATCTTCTTTTCCGCTTTGCAACCTTCTGCTTCCTCTCTTCAGCTTCAGCTTTTGCCTTTGCAGCATGTTCCAATTTCTGTTCCCATTTCAAGGGTGCTTCTTTCTTCTCCAAAGCTCTCTTCTTTTTCTCCTCAACCAACTGGATGAACTTCTTGCAGTCCATTTATAATTATATATAAAAACAAGCTCAATACCTGCATTTAGGTATGATGATGACCGGAAGTACATCTCACAGAAGAGAAAAAACAATGTTAGTTCCTCCATTATAAAAAATAAAAAGTCTGTATTTCCAATACTAGAAATGTACAAATGTTTTCTTATGATATCTTTTACGATAAACCACACAACAGATGGAACAAAGATGTAAACCAATGGCAAACTGAAATAATTTCTGACAGTGCTTTGCATTTCAAACTAATTATTAGAACCAGAGACAGAGCTAGGCTCAAAAGTAATGTAGCTCAAAGGAGGGAAGAGGAGCAGGAGGAGGAAGCGGGTTTGGTGGTGGTAATTGAAAAGGTAGAACCTTAAAACTATGTACATCCTCATTGATTTAATGCCCGTTTTATATGGACAAGACATTAAATGGTCATAGAATAATTGCCCATAAAAAAGCCAAGAAACGTCATAAGATGATCCAAAGAACTTATGACCCAATTCAGCATGATATAATCAGACTAATAACTTCTAAGAAATGCGGGACAATGTCATGAATAACAAAACCATATCACGAAACAATAAGCAGAAACTAATATATTTGATTCAACCTTCTTACCTTATGTATAGATGGAAAGAACACCTCCCTCGAAGCTCAATCCAATTAATCTCCCACCAAAGCCACCAAGGCAATCTGCGCAATTGTTAAGAGGACAACATGTCTTGGTTAAGAAAGAGCTTCAGAAAGGGAAAAAAGAATGTCAAAAACCCAAAAATCTGTCTTATATTTTTATATGATCTGTAATGAAATAAAACATGAGAATAAGGGGTTGTTAAAAGGGCTTCCTTAGTTGATGGGAGAAATATTAGGTCCCAATTTAGTTTGGATCAACAAATTCATTCCCAGTTAGAACTAGCTGTCTATAACTATGCTTACAATTGTAAACATTTAAGTACCATTAATTCCCGAGTCCCCACTAATATTGATATTTGATCATATGGGACAAACTCATCCAGTAATTCCCCCAACAATCAAAACAATATGTTTCTTAACGCAATGAACAAGTTTCATATTCTGAAACTACAGTGGCACTAACATATATCAAATCGATTAGCCTTAGAACACAAGCAACTAGCCTAAAAACTCAAACCCTAGATCGCTATAGAAACTTTTTTTTTTCCATATAATAAAAGTATCAAAGTAAAAAAGGGAAATACGAGTAAGCAGCAGCAAGTATAGCAAATCCATATCCGAAATTGCATTAGAGAACAAACAAACTGTGAAAGAAAAACTTTTAAATCGAACATCCAATCAAAGAGGATGACGGAAACATACATGATAAAGAAATTAAAAAGAGAGATAGAGAAATTGGAGAACAAAGCAATCACCTTTGCGAGAGAAATTGAAGCGGAGACAACAGATCTGCAACGAAGGGAGGCGTTAGCTTGAGCTAGGGCAGGGCTTGACTTTCTAAGTTTCCAGAACTATCTAGCATCGTGAATTGCAATTATATATAGACGTTATATTCACGCACACGATGACTTGTCTAAAACGTCGAACGCGTTTTGTACTTAGCAAACCAAACCTTTTTGGGTCGGTGATTAATTATTCACCGGTTCACTTTGTACAGAGAAACCAAAACCATTAATTAAAAGTAAATAGAAATTGTAAAATCTACTAAAAAAGAAATTGTAAATCTAATTTCATTACAAAAAGAATATTGTAAATCAAATTCAAGTAATTTGTAGCTAAAACAAATGTATTTTAATCAATTTTATCCGAACCATATTCAATAAATTATCGCGTGTTGTATATAATTAAGTTCGTAATTCATAAATGAATAGGATAGTGAATAAATCAAAGCACCATAAACAATATAGAGTTGGATTTTAAAAAAATTCATCGAATTATTTATCTAAATATAAACTGCTTCTAAGAAAAGAAATGAGAGAAAAACATTTTTTTAAAAAAACTAACTGTCTTAAATCTTTATATTTATTAAAATATATAATTTACTTGTTGTATTATAAATTGAATTTTTGATTTAATTTGTGAATTTTTGATTTAATTTGATTTTAATTGCATTTGATTCAAGTGATAGGTTTAATTGAAATTGAGTTTATTTGTAATTAGATTTGGTTATTATTATATTTGAATACGAATCTTTTGGATTTTGGGTCTTTAAAAATATTAAAGTCAAATATTGAAAGTAATAAAAGAAGACTCTGGATGTGCTTTGGTGGAAACCTTTAAGGAAAAATTTACATAGTTTTCAAGGGAACTGCTTGTCATTTTTTATAAATATCTAACTTTGTAGATTGTAAACACAACACCAATCAACTTCAACAACAACTCAAATTCAAATCAAATCAAATTCAAACTCAAATAAAATTAAAGATTTCATCAATTCTTTTGTATCTGTTTGTCTCAAATTTAATTTTACAACGATCGTCCCTAGATCTCAAGCATCCAAAAGTGTCTCTTTGGATTAAATTTGCAATCACTTGCTTCGTCGACTCTTCAATCTAACAATAAACAATTTGCGTTATTCTTTCTTTTCAGTTGATTTAATTCTGGAAATATAAATCAAAGTATTTTTCAATTAATTCTGAAAATATAAAATTCAATCATTTTTCGATTGATTTGATATTGAAAAATGAAAACCAAACATTTGAGCTATGTTTCTAAACATAATTCAAAACAATTCAAGCAACGAATTTTTTAGGAATGCTTTGGGAAAGCGTTTACTGTAAAATCAATCCACAATTCAAGAAATCAGATTTGGGTGCATACTACTGTTGTTGGTGTACTTATACACTTAGCACACTCTTGATGCACACTTAAAATGTTAGCATGGAGAACTTCAAAAGGAAAAAAGTCAAACAATTGCTCAAATTTATATTTTAAATTAATTTTTATAGGGTGATAGATGATTTTTTAATTAGAATAATTTAGCAATTATTTTAAAGTTTTTTTTGTTATATATATTTTTTAATCTTTGTGAGTTTTTTTTTTTAATTTATAGTCACTTAATTTATTTAAAATATTATTAAAAAAATTTTAGTTTAATATTATTTTTAAAATAAAAATACATTATTACAATTTTAAATTTATTAAAAATAATAGATTAGACAGATGCTTTCAATTCTATTATAAAAAACTTTAAATTTATTGTTATTATTAAATTTTAATAAATGATTATAATTTTACATATAAGAGATTTTTTTTATAAGCATTAAAAAATATATTAAATTATTATTATTACAATTATTATTAACATTTTAAATATTATAAAAAATTTAAGATTAAAATATAATAGATTAAGTTTAATAAGACGTTTTGATTCTTAACTTTATAAAAAAAATTTATTAAATAATATATATATATATATATATATATATATATATATATATATATATATATATATTTGATAGGTATCGTTATTTTATAATCAATTAAATATTTTTAATTTAAATGTACTTTTTTGCTATACAAATAATTATTGAAGAAAAATATAAAATTAATATTAACTATGTTTTATAATTTTTTATTGAATTTTAACATGAATAACTCATTATATTTTATCACCCTCTAAAAATTTGATATTTTTTCAAAAACAAAATCTCAAAATAGTAACATTTTAAATATAGACATAATATAAATAATTATAAAAAATTATAAACATACTATAAACAATTTATAAAAATAAATATAACCCTTTTAATAGTGAAAAAATAAAAAATATAACTTTTTTATATTATTCATTTTATTTATTTAATTTTTTTTAAATCCATGAAATGTACAGTGAAGTGGTGGGGTGGGGTTGTCCAGTGTAGGAACAGAAGGGAACCATATTGGAACAGAAAAAAAAAAACAAATATTTATGAATTGCATCAGAACTGGGAGTAAAACTAATTTTCTGTTCCAATTCCTCCCTCGGAAACATTTTAGAACCTAACCCATATTGGCCAAAACTAAATAAAACCGAATATCTAACCTTTTTGAAAAACCGTACCTAAAACCGCAAATTTTGCTACTATTCCCCCCACCCCGAATTTTAATTAAAATGCATGTTTTACACTATTTGTCTTTCTCTGCAACTATTAATGGGCATAGGTTATTATTTTTTTTCTTATTAATTTTATAAAAAATATAATTAATATAAAAAATGAAAATTTACTTTAAGATATAAATTTTCACATAAGAATAATATACTAATAATAATATGAATTGTCTAACAAAACATAAAAATCGCACACATTAGTTTTTCATAATTTGAGGAACAATTTTTCAATTTCAGTACCTTTAACACCCAGTGAGGTTAGAACTTGAAAAAGAAAAATCCCAATTATATAAAAGCCCTCAAATAAAATGGCCCAACAAAGCACTAGAGCGATTTAGGGCCTCCAAAACTAGCTACAAGGTTTTAGTAATTAGTACAAGTTAAAACTACAACAAATATCACTTTTTTAATGTTTTGATTTAATAAATACCATTTTTATATTTTTACTACTTTATTATTATTATTATTATTATTATTATTATTATTATTATTATTATTATTATTATTATTATTATTATTATTATTATTATTAACTGTTTGAAAATAATTTTATTTTATTTTATTTTTTAAAAAAGTTATTAGAAATAAATTTATTTCCTTTTATTTTTTCAAATGTACATGCCTCATCATAAGTTATTTACTTCCAACTATTGATCTCTGGCCATTATCTGTTGAAAAATAAATTTATTTACTTTTAAATTTTTTTACTTTTGACTATCTATTACTGAAAATAAATTTATTTCTTTTTATATTATGTTACTAAAAATAAACTTATTTTCTATTATTTCATTTTAACCGCGAACAAATAAATTTATTTATTTTATTTTTTTAGTAAAAAACACATCAGATCTAAAATTTCAAACAAAAATCAAATTAGAAAAACACAAATTTCTTCACTAATTTTAAAATCCAAATCCAGATAGGTTGATGTATATTCGTACTCTTTAATTGATGAATTCCATTTTTATTGTAACAACCAATAATATACCATAGATTTCAGTGTTTACAATGCAATTGCAAATTTAGTCTTCATGTTTCTAGCCAATCCAAACTCACGCTATCATTAACGAGTTAGAAGTAATATGCCCGCCGTTTACTTAACCGCCATGAATTAGGTTCATCGTATCTATCTTACAGAGATTCGATTCATTCATGACGTTTCCTCATATACATGATCTGCTTAGTTTTCTACAAGTCTCAGATATATTTTTCAGGGTATTAAAAACCAGAGGAGTTCACGTTTTTAGGGCCCAATAGTTCTGGTTGTAGGTCGGATCGATGATGGGCTGGTCGGTGGCGTACTCCTAGTCCAATGGCGACCCATCTTCCGCCGATACAATGGAAGGTCACGGCATAGGAGAAGACTGCAGGAGGAAGAAGGTGGCGTGCGTAAATTTGAGGCAGTTAAAATTGGAGGCGTCTCTTCTTTTAGGGTTATTTCGGGAATATTCAATTATTTTGTGCTATATTTGTTTTTGGTATTTTGTTAATTCAAAACTATGAAATGTGGTATTTATTAAATTCGGCCTAGCACAAGTGGGTGGGTGTTTAGCTCTTTCATACTGGATCCATCCATCGCGGCCCATTTAAGCACTCCTCGCGAATCCTAATCATATGTCAAATGTTCCATCATTCATCCTTAAACCTGGTACAAACATTCAGATAAAAAAAAATGAACCGGACAGGTCAGAGGTTTGACATTTGGTTATGAGACAAAAGCTGTATTATTAGTTAGTTGGGGACTTGCACAGACAACAGTCGTTTATTATTCAATAAGTTTACAGCTTTTTTATACCCTTGTTACTATGGTTGTCGTAGTTGTTAAGTTGTATTTCAGTAAATTAACTTTCAAAGCTATAAAATAAAAGAAAATGTGTGATAATTGTGTATGAAGCAGCGGAAATTGCGGTCAGGTAAAGTAGTTTGCATTGAATCAGAAGCAATAATGGAAGAGATGGCTGCTATGCCTTTTACCTTTAAGCAATACATACAAATTCAAAGATTCGCTCAATAGACTGCCAGTATATTTGACCTATGCACGACGCAAGCCTTCATCATCTAGCGCATTTTTTTTTAAAAAAAAAAAATTAAATATCAATAATCTACCTAGGCTAGATTCAGTAGAAACTTAATTTGAGTTTTTGAGCTTGTGAATTAATTACTAAAATAAATACTCTTTTTCGTCCCTCGAACACCCGATTCAATAAATAAATAAAAATATTCTTTCTCCAGCGACTTTCCACCGGGCACCTACGGAATCAGGTCATGGACATTTCTAATAAATCATCAACGAGAAATGTTATGAAAAAAAATTAGGCTTGGAAGGTCAAATCATGGTGATGTGGTCTACACAAGTTGGGTCAATTTCCACTAATTGTCTGCCACATGCTGCTCCACCTTCATCAACATTAACACTTCAATTAAATTTCAAACTCCATATTAGACCAATCTTTGTTAAATTTAAAACAAAACTGGGTGCTGTTAATTGCTATTAAAGATTTTAATTAACGATGTTTCGTGTATTAGGCAATTGGCATAGCATGTGCACTGGCTAACCAGGATTAAGACTTTGAAAAGAAGAGACAGCAACCAGAATGCATGTTAGTGGCCAGTGGCCCATTGAGTGAGAGTGGACCCAAATGAAGCCCTATCTGAATCATACCCGCTTCATTTTCCTCAATTTTGGGCCATGAAAGCTTCATATGTTGTCTGATTTGCGGTTCACCATCATCTGATGTGGCTGGCTGCCTGCAATATCATACGGTAGCTATTTGAATACTATAATTGATGGGTTTAGGCGGCTACACCATTTTAATTCAGTTATTGCAATTAGCTATTGGTTACTTTGCACCGAAGCCATGGAGATAATAATAATAATAATAATAATACATTTTAGTTATAAATGAAAAATAAACATATTATAAACGTACTATAAACAAATTATAAATAAATAAAACTAATATGATCCTAATTTAACCTTTTTAAGAACAAAAAGTATAATTAGGCTAAAAATATTTCTCAAAATTTTAGGTATTATCCATCCAATTTTCTACATTCACAAAGGTAAGATTTGAAGTATGGACCGACGAAGTCAGAATTTGAATTATTAATTATTTTGTAACAAATAAAATAATAATTATTTTATTTAACTAAATGATTAATTAATATGAACAATCTATTACAATATTATAAATTACAAAAGCATATATTTTAATATAGAATTTTAAATTTTTAAATATCATTAATAATCATTGGCTAAAAAAAATATTAATGAATAACACCATACAATATTAAGGTTATAAATTGATGTAAAAATATATTTAAATATACAGAATGAACATTATAGATTAATGTTATAATATCATTAATGGATATATTGTATGAGAAGCTCAAAATAAAAATTGAGAATATAGAAAAAGAAAAAAACGCCAGAATTGGAAAAAATATAACGGTTAACAAAAACTATTAAAATTTAAAAGAAATTGAAAAAGTAACAGAATTAGCGAAGTTATGGAAATTGCTTTTGGAATAAAAAAAAGTCAAATTGACCACCTTATTTAGTACGTAGCTTCACCAATGACATTATTGGTTTATAACGTCTCATCCAATGACCTTATTGGATTATCAACTTGATTTTTTTTATAATTTTATGATATTTTTAAAATAATGTTTTATTTTAGCACAAAAATCTCCTTGATATTAGAAAGGAGGTATGAATGGGTGCTTCATGATGTATATGCAACCCACTCAATATTTACATGTGAAATGCTATAACCCATTAATGACCATTTTAAATCAAATGATTCCATTACAAGATTGAGTACAACTTTGTCAAAGATGTAAAAATGATAGAATTAATTAGTCCAATAAGAGACCAAAATCCCATCAAAAGAAGTTAATTAATAAATAAACAGGATTACATTGCATGTGCTTTTCCCTTTATTTCCTCCTCTCAACATATCAAATAGGTGGACCCTTTTCCTTAGACCTTATAGGGTGTTTCCTTTTTGTTATTACTTCCTCTATTACCTATTAGTACCCATTTTCTTGTGCTTTAAACTTTGAACATTTTTATTGCATTGGTGAAAGACAAATTATACTCAATGGTCAAAAAATAAACCATAGGTTTAAGACTAAAATTGAGTTTACATATTTTGTATTTTTGCACGAGATTCTATTCTTGGAATATAAATTAGGTTGATTGTCATTTTCTTTAAACTTTAACATTAATAATTTAAGTGGTTGCTTTCACTATTGGTACCACATTATTTGAATTACTATAGCATGTTCATTCTAATTGGCCAAAATGTGTCGCGAAGCCCTTTCTTCCCTTAATGCATATGTGTTGTGTGCGTGTGTATGGAGTTTTTTATAGGCTTGTCAATTTTCATTGTTTAGTAAAAGAAAGATACATAAAGAAACCAAAACAAGAGGAATAGACAAATCTTAATCTTAATTATATAAAAATATCAACACTTCTAAACTTGTTTTCTCTATCGAACCCATTAAAAATAAGATTCTCATAACAGAATCCCTAATAGTTCTAAGAGTAACAAGCCAGAGGTTGTAGTAATCAAAGTTGAATACAAATTTAAAGAAAAAAGAAGAAGAAGCGAAATGATTAAAAATTAAAAGGGAATTAGATCAGAAATCCCATAAAAGACACAAAAGTTAAAAAACCAAAGATGGGACAGACATAAGTTTGGACTTTTCTTCACCCTTCCTTCCACATTTTCTTTTAAATATCTTCTAATCACTTTCCTAACTAATCAAGAAAATGCATAATCAAATCGCTTAGATGTAATTATGAACTTAATTAACGTTATAATAATCGGTATTAATCGAAAATTTTGGTCAGCAACGAGCGCCTTTCTTGCAACCGAGGGCACCTGCACCTACTGTAATAGTACCAACAAGAGTAGATGGTCTAGCACTTAAACTTGAAGCTTTAGCATAGCTTGAAGAAGCTCCAGCTCCTGATGCTGTAAAAAATGCACCATTCATCATTAAATCTCCTTCTGATCTCCAATTCCAGCCCTTCCATTCACTTTCAGGTGCATCCTCATGTTTGGTAACCTGTGATTCCAGTAGTTTTTTATTTTTATTACATCACTATTATTATTTAAATCAAACCTCCAAAGAAATATGCATAAAAAGTTAGTTAATTCAGTTAAAAATTACCTCTTTACTGAATCTATTGTCAGGAGCAAGAAATCTATTTCCTTGACTGTTGATTGTAGGGTTTGCACTTCCTCCAATAGCGTACATTTCCCAATGTGTATAGTCATTGTTGACCACATGAAAATACCCATGTCTACACCTGCAAATTTTCAAATAAACTATAATTATTTACTGCACTTTCTTACAGTTTTCAATAAAAATTTACAATATATTTTCTTTTTTTGAACCTTGGCATTCTTTGAACAAGGCCTTCTCCAAAGTGATTAAAGGCTATAGTGACTTGCATGTTCTTGTCTTGAGTGTAAGAATCACTGTGACCCAATAACATCACTTTATCATGGTGGGTCATATAATTGTTTGAAATTGTAATAGCTGTGGACCCATGAATTGCATCAATCAATCCATCATTGCAATTCGACAATGAATTATGATCAACCCACACATGGCTTCCACCAAATATCGACACTCCATCACCGTCCGATATTGTTCTCCACCCATAATGCCGTGGGGAGTCTCGCACATAAGCATTCCCTCCTTGCTTACAATCATGTATATGTAACCCGTGAATTATAATGTTGGTCACGAATTGTATAGTTATGCACGGACCACCCGCTATGTGGACACTAGCTCCTCTTCCGTCGATGGTTTTGAAAGAATTCATTATCAACTCTTCCTTTAATTGAATTGTCATGTCACGTTCGAAAATAATCCATAACGGCTCGTCTTGTATAACTGCATGCCTTAGCGTCCCTGGCTTAGGATTTACGGGGTCATTGTCGCTAGAATCCGTCACGACGTAAATTCTCCCATCTCTTCCGCCGATAGCATTTTTTCCAAACCCAATTGCGCAATCTGCCAAACGTTGACGGTTTTTCTCCCAATTAGGGTCGCACCGCCAGCAATCGTCAATGGGGTTACCGGTTCCGCAAGAGAGATAACCCAAATTCCTTCTAGAATCATTAATAGCCCTAAAAAAAGGGAAAAAATGTAACAAATTTTAGTAAGCGTTAATACTAATAATAACATCAATATACGATATACATATAGTAAATGAAGTGTTAATAACTTACGTGTGTACTTGTTGCACAACAAGTTGAGGGTCATGAACTGGAGAAGAAGAAACGAGGGATGGGGTTAAGAGAGAGAAGAGAAGAAGAAGAGGTAGTGAAAGAGTTGCCATTTGTGGAATTTTTGGTGTGAGAGAATGAAAAGAAGAGAGAGTGTGTTTGTGGAAGAAATGGAGGGAGAAGTGAGAGTTTATATAAAGAAAGGAAAGAAGAGGAAGATTGTGAAACTAAAAACAGGTGGGTCCAATTGTGTGCTTCGTGATTTCTGGATTTACGGGATTCCCTTACATTTTGGTAGTTTTGGCCGTTGAGCAAAAACATAATTTCATACTTAGCCGTAGAAATTACCCAAAAAGTATCAAACGAAAATTCCATTATCGTCTGTTCTTTTTCCTTTTTAACCCTCCGTAGAAAATTACTACGATCCGTAAACATTAGTACCAAACATTCCACGGCCGTTGGGAGAGAATCTTCCTTAACTTTAACCTAATATTTAGGTATTCCATTGCTTAATTTGCTCCGTGGGAAAATCATTTCTATAATTTAAAATCTTAAAATTAATTGTCAAAAAAGTAGGCTTCTATTAAATTTTAAATATCCTATAACTAAAACAATTATATTTTGATAATTTCGAAAACCTATTAATTTTTGACGTTTAACTCGTAAAGTTAGGATTCCTTTCATGTAACTCGAAAAGTTAATTCCCTTATACAATGGAAGTTAATACGTAACTACGTATGGTTTGCAATAAATAGAATGGATAAAATAAAATAAACAGCTGAATTTATGTACCTTTTTAAAAGTTTATTTTCTTAGCTTATTTATTACCAATCGAACAATGTCTTAAAAAATTAAAAAAAAAAATATTCTTTACTCTTTTAATTGTATTGATTAGCTTATTTTTTTGACTAAGTCATGTTTATAATTATATTCATCTGACGTGAAATTAAAAAGAAAAGCTTAACAAAAATACGGACATTGAATTTGGAAAATGTAGAAGTTGGAATTTTAATTTTTGTCATAGACAAACAGTTGACACCGGCTATGGCGGAGATTAATTAAAATAATTAAGAGTAAAGTCCACAAACATCGCTGTATAATTAGTTACCATTTTATGGTGGCAAAATAAATTTTTGGATTTTATGGGTCCCTCAAATTTGCTTGTCTTAGTTACCAAAATTAAAATTTTTATATTATCTGATTGCATTTTATTATTTGAATAAAATCATGAAAGGATTTGAAATGTATGAAGTTGCATATTTCTTTTTTTAATTAATTCTGTTGATCCCACTCCATTGGTTGATTTTAAGATTGCTATTACTTATCACCAATAATTAGATTGATTTAACCCCTTTTATAATTATAGCTATAATTAACTACAACTTGATTCATGTTAATTATATTTGTTCTTTAAGCCAATGTTTTAAACAAAAATGTGAATCTATTGATAAGCACTATAACATATGAACATTTTATTGGGAAATGCATTTTCATACTTAAATTTCTTTAACTTTTTTATCAAATTACATTTCAAAGTAGAACAAACATTCAATTATTATATTTATAATTGTTTTTGTTAAAGTTTAAGCATATTATATATTTTTTTTGAAACATACAGAAAATTAACTTTAACTTATGTCGCGAGATTCAAACCTAATTTTTAATTGATGCATGCAATTTTTTTTAGAAGAAATTCAAGCTTTATTAATAATGGAGTGAAGCTTGATCAGCTACTGCAAAATCAGGGACAGAAGGATGTATATCCCCGTCCAAACAATAACATCTGACCGTAAATTAAAATTGAATTAAACATTCTCTAAAAATATGATAAATGCCATAAAACTGAAAAAAAGAGCACTCCGGACTGAGAAATAAGATTCTATTCCCAAGCTCATTTAATGCAATGCAAAGTTCTCATACAAAAATGCATTAATTGGTTATGCACCACACATTAGGAATATCAGAAATTTTTGCAATGTTAAGATTTAATTTAGTCATATTCCACAATTGATTTAATGGATGATAAGTTGGACCAAAAATCCTCACACATGCACATGCTTTTGCCCTCTAAATCAAACCTCCCTGCCCTATGTAGGCCCAGAGCCCAATATAAAGTAGGCAAATTATCCTAGCCGCAAACTCCGGCGAAATTTCACATTACCAAACAACCTCTATGATCCTTTTTGCTTACATGGCATACTGACGACCTCTCCTGTTGCCACTTGTCCCCGTATTAGAAGCCGTATCATCCGTTGATTTGCTTACTCGGGCCTTCATCTTGATAGTTACGGGCTCACATGGGGAATTTTTGCATGATTCTATTGTCGTGCCGGGATCCATCTCGGCCGTCCGTTTTGGATTTGGAAAGAAATCCAAACCGTTGATTTTAGATAGTGGAGGATCGATTTTTGATTAACTACTTTTGTATGAATAAAATGGAAATTTGAAAAAGAAAAAGTAACTTGAGTGTCTCTGTTAATGTTATGCGGATAGGGAAATTAAAAGGATCGGTTATATCTTTCGAAGCAAGAGATGTCTCGTAAATTTAATTTACATTTTTGTAATTTTTGAAAATTTTAGTGCACATAATAGAAATTATACAAAACGTATCTGCATTGAAAATTAAAAGGCTGAGTTGGTTTTTTTAGTTATTAATTCTTTTTAAATCCGCTTTCAAGAAAAAATAATATTCTTATTTGATTGGTAGATTGTGATTGAAAGGTATTTGGGAACTCCTCTCCTCCACCCAACACGTGGCACTTTCCCTATTGAATTGACCAATGGGATTTTCTCATTTGCACATGCATGTTATTGTTATCTCACATCAAGTGCAAAATTCTTGTTTATTGCCCAATTTGAAGGGGATAATCTCCAAAATTTAGTTTAGTTGTGAGGCAATTCTTTTAGTCTCACCGACACTTTATGTAAAACTAGCAATTAAACCATTAGTAACAACTAACATCAATTTTATGCATCAGAATTTATTTGATGGGTTGATTTGAGATGCCACTTAACCTCCCAACAATACATATTAGAACGTAGGACCTCCTCACTAATAACATCTACTAATTAATTTGTACATAAACTGTTATTATCATCGCCAAATATGCATGGGGAACATTTGGACGCCACTTCTGCTACAAGTTACTATACCACATTGTTAACAATATAATACCATATTAATGCCTCTACCCATTATGCTTTTCTACATCATGCGTTAGTTAGTTAATTGAGTTTTTAATTTTGAATTATCAAGTCTAACCTTATCTACTGTTAGTTTATTATTCACGCTTCATATATCCCTTGAATTTGGAAATATTTTTAGTCTCGTGCCCACACACATGCATAAAACCTTTGACTAGTAGCTTAAAGTGGGTAGTTTTAGGGTTTTCAATAATTAACGTTTCTGTAGTGTTTGGAAAAAAATAATTTTTAATATCCATTTTTTAAAATATCAAACAAATTAATATTTAATTTTTAGAGTTTTATAAATAATTATTTAAATATTTACTTTTTACAAAATAATCAATCAAGTAATTAAGATAAAATAAAAGTATATTTGTTTTGAATTGAAAGGGAAGATAAATGGAGGCATGTAATGTAATGATTGAGAATGATGTGGTAGGTGCTGTAAAATTCAATCAAGGTAACTTTAATTGTTTTTTCTTCCATAATGTAGAGCTAATGATTTTAAGCGGTAAGATGTGATAGTAAAAACACTTTAAATCAATTACATAATCTCAAATGTCAAACTTCCGCTATTATATTACTCTTTTACTTTTTCTTTTTTTGGTTTCTAAAGTTGGATCATCAATATTCACAATTTAATTACAAGTCAAAAAGAATAATACATAAAATTACATAATCATGACGTACTGCCACGCGCGTATGATTGAGTTTTGTGTATATCCAAGACCCATGGGCCTCGTGGCCTAATCACTGACTTCAATAACTTAACACCTACAACTGCGCAAATTGTGTGTGCTTTAGGCCCAAAACTCCTGCTGGCCTGTGTAATTTTTACCTTCTGTTGAACCCGGTTTTCACTTTTCATGATTGTTATTGAATTTATTTATTTTTTTATTGAAATTGAAATGGAAGGTGGATATTTGGGAACAACATGGGAAAAAAATCATCTCAGTCCACATGTTATAACTGACCCAGATAGGGTATCTAAGCTGGGCCGGCGGCTGAATTGGGTCACCACTTGGTCACAGGGTATACAATTTTTCAATTAAAAAGACCTCTTTTTAATCAACCAGCGATAAATTAACTATAAACTGTTTGTATCTATTTATTGTTTGAATGAAATTAAAAAAGATGGAGCAAATATCATAATTTGATCTCATTCATCTCTTATTTTACTTTCAAACTGGATGTATTCGTAAATGGTGAAAAACAGTACTTCCTTTGAAATTGCTACCAACCAATTACAGTAAGATTTTACTTTGGAACTTATAAAATGATCTATTTTATAGTCATAAACTCATTATAAAT
>CANUEY010076701.1:0-12884 GCA_948099555.1 Croton setiger
CTAATCCCACTATAATTAAAAATTGACCACCAAAATAAATTAAATTTGAAATCCCAAGGGGAAAATAAAAAGATTTTGAAATACTTTAATTTTTCTATATTTTTTGAAATTGATATTTAAAAATAATATAGTTAAATCCCCTTTTTTTAGAAGAAAATAGGAAGAGACTTTGAGAATTTTCTTAAAAATATGACAGATTAAATTCTTTGAAAATTTTAAGGAACAACAAATCGGACCAAGAGGGATTCTGGATATTTCGAGCGTGGAGCATTGATCATCATCGGCCTTTTTTTAGGGGGCAAAAATCGAGCGTCAACAACATGATTATCACAGGTAATGATAAAGAAGAAATGGTTGCACTAAGAGAAAGGCTCTTCAAGGAATTTGAAATGAAAGACTTGGGAAGACTTAAATATTTTTTAGGAATTTAAGTCCTTAGATCAAAAATAGGGATATTCATTTTATAAAGGAAATACAATTTGAATTTCCTAGCAGAAACAAGAATAATGGATTGTAAAACAGTTGATACACCAATGGTTGTGAATTATGGACTTAAGATTACTGAGGAAGGTGAGCTGGCTGATAAGGAACAATACTAGAGGTTGGTAGGAAAATTCATATATCTCTCACATACCAGACCTGATATTCAGTTGGTGTAGTAAGCCAATTCATGCATAAAGCACAAAAGGATCACATGGAAGCTATCATCAGAATTGTCAGGTATCTAAAAGGATCACTAGGTTATGGAGTGCTATTTCAAAATCATGGACATTTGGAGATACGGGCCTTCATAGATTCAGACTGGGCAGGTAACTTAGTTGATAGGAGATTCACCTCAGGCTACTTCTCAATGGTTGGAGGTAATCTGGTAACCTGAAAGAGTAAAAAACAGAAGGTAGTTGCCCTATCGAGTGTTGAAACAGAATTCTAGGGGATATCACGGGGACTAGCAGAGGTTCTTTAGATAAAGAATCTATTAACAGAAATTGGTTTTCCACCAAGAACTGCATGTAAGTTATTGCGTGATAATAAGGTAGCAATAACTATATCAGAGAACTTAGTGCAACATGATCGTATTAAACATGTGGAGGTAGGCAGACACTTCATCAAAGAGAAACTAGAGGAAGGAAGCATATGTCTTCCATTTGTACGATCTAAAGAACAGCTAACAGACATTCTGACCAAAACGGTACCAGTACTTTGGTCAAGTTGGGCATAGGAGATCCTACGATCCAACTTGAGGGGGAGTGTAAACAAGCTTAGAATAAAATCATTCATTCAAAATACAATCAAAATGTAATCAACTAAATAAGGAAATACATCATTGACATTAACTGTGAAATGATCTTTATGTATTAAAATTTACACAGAAATAAAAATTTGAGCTTTTGATCCTAAATTGACAAAAACTCCATGAATTCTGACATCAAAGATAATATCAAGTACTGGTGAGTCTTGCATATAGAGACATTAAGCAACATCGGAAGAAATCAGAAGATATCAAAATAGCATTGGAACCTCCGTATTAGCTTCCGTTGAAGTGTACCGAGAAAGCAAAAAAGAAGAAGAAGAAATAGCTTATTGTCTTTGCAAAAAGAACCCAAAAGGATAAACTAAAGAGAAGAGAAGCTTAATGTCGTCAGCCTCCGCTGGAGCCCGGCAGCTTCATCAGCCTTCATGAGTTGCAGAGAGAGGAACCAGAGAAGGGAAGAAGAATGGGGAGGTAGAGGCATGAAACATAAATGAAAGCTGCTAGGGTTTGTCAATTTAGGTTAACATATATGAGTTGGGTATTTATCAATACTACGAAGTTTTGATAAAGCGAGTTGTTCACGAGCTTAATGAAAGAGCTAGCTCGCGAGCCTATTAAACAAGCCTTTCACAAGCCGGCTTATGACCCAAAAGCTCGGCTCGTTTATCAAACGAGCATGAATTTTCGGTTCAAGTTCGGCTCGTTTATTATCAATCTGAGCTCAAACTAAATTTTTATCGAGCGAATACTGAACCGCTCACGAATGGCTCGGTTTGTTTGCAGCCTTATATGGAAGTGGAGGTTTAATGTTAAAGAAAACCACATCATAAAATGAGATTTGCAAAATACTGCAGCGAAAACACTGTAGCATGAACAAGAATTTGTTATCCAAATTAACAAAGTAGTATAGCTATTTTTTAATGTTGGTTTACATGTAACTTTTTTTTTTGGTTTCATTGAATTTATTAGCATATAGGATCTACTAGTATAATAGACCAGTAAGAATACCATATTGTAACCTTTCTATTCACGAAAGAAATTATATTCATCCGAATTCTTGTTTTCCCCTTGATTTTAAATTTCAATTGAAACTAGGATTCTTCAAAATAGAGTCTTTCCTTTGTTTTGTAATTTCAAAATTTCAGATTCTTTGTTCTGAAATTTGAAGTTTTGTGTCTTTTGTTCTGATAGTTCTTAATTTCTCTCTGAAATCTTTGTTCTTTTCTGAAAAGAAATTGATTTTTCTGTTCTTGATTTCTTTTACAGAAATCATCATTGACAAAATCAAAACCATTAGGGATGTCTCCGTTGGAGAAATTCACGGCTCTTGATTTTTATTGTAACTAGAAGCTTTCTAAAATTTTTATTGTCACTAAACACCATATAATGACACAATATTTTTTTTTCAGTTTTAAAATAGATATCCAATAAATTTTAATTCGTTTTAAAAAAGTTGTTCTTTAAAAATAAGTTTCAAAATAATAACTTTTTTTTATAAACAAAATATAATGATTTTATAAACATTTATTACCAAACTATATAAATATACGACTTTTTAAGAATTAAAATTATAATTAAACTAAAAAAATATTTTCAAACTTAAAATTAGGCTTTTTCTCATCTCATTCTTGGAGGTGCCTACAATCAGCAGCGAATTCGAATTAATCTGAACCGTTGATGTGTCTAAAAATAAGCTTACTAGGACACCATTGCAAATGAAAAAAAAAGATATTATATATATATATATATATATATATACCAGCCTTCTAAAACCCTGGGAAGTCATTAGGGTTATGATAACGCAATGCTTGTTTCCTAGTGGATACTATCTAAATGACAACTATTGCTTTCATTTTATGCAATAAAACCATAAAACATAGAAGATTCCAAATCGAACTTGAAAATCCCTTTTGAAACTACAGCAATTTTTAATGGTACTCATTCACACGCGTATAACATCTCTATCCTTTGGATTGTACCTTTTCTATTTTGTCTTCTTCCTTTTTCCTTTAATGGACTATCAACAAGTTTGGTATGTCTAACTTCGTTTTAGAATTTTGATTTTTTTTTTTAACAATTTTAGAATTTTAATATGAACAGTGTACATATGCCACTATGAATTAGGTCTATTTTTTTAGAGATATTTAATATAATAAACATGAGTTGTAATGGTAAAAAAACAGAGTATTTAAAAATTTATAAATAATTCATACTATATTTATATATGGGTAAAAAACTTGCCCTAATCATAAAAGTGTGGTGCATAAAATTTATAGATTTTTATGTATGATTTATTTTATCTTGCATCGCTTATTTTTTTATGGTTAGAATCAATATACTGCTGCTTATACAACAAACATTTAATAACTAATAAATTATTATTATTAGGAGTAAATTTATAAATATTACAAAAATTAAACCACGCGCCACCATGTCGGAGTTTAGGCTTCTTGTGCAAGCTAATTATAGTAGTGTAAATTATTAGATAATGTACGATAGAAATCTCATTGGTCCATTTTCAAGAGCCACACAGTTTTGACAATTTTTATAAGTTCCATTTAATTTGGTTTCAGCTCCTCTTTTTTTGACACAAACATTTAAACTCATAATTTTCCTATGTTTTTATAATCAGATTTGCTATTTGCATCCGCTGGATATTCTCAAATTTCGAATTAAGGAATGCAAGCCTTACTTTTTTTTTTTCACATGAGAAGGAAAAATGAAGTGTAGATCTAAAATATCATCAATGCTTATATCTTTATTAATTAATGTATCATAGTGGATTGCATTTCATGAAGTATGTTGCCTATTCAAGTTAAGTTGAGATACATGTTGATAAGTTTTATTTCCAATTAGTGCGGGATTTGGAATGCATTGGTGTGGCCTCAAACAGAACACATTCAAAAATATCAACTAATTTGAAATAAATATATTTCATCTTTTAATCTTTATGATAAATTAAAAGAGACTTACAATTTAGTAACCGAGATATTTATGTTAATTTATAAAATATTCTTTAAAGTTTGAAAAATCTATAAAATAGTCACTGACTTTTCTACCGTTAAATATTCGGGTTCTTCTTTTAATTTTTTTTTTCCATTAATTTAGTTAGAAAATTTTAGTTTTGATTTTTTTTAACTTATAAAAAATATGTAATTTAATCCTATTTATATTTATTTAATTTATGTTAATTATATTTAATTAATTTTAATACTTTAAATAAAAAATAAAATAAATTTTATTTTTTAATTTTACAAACTTTCATTTATAAATAATTTAATTTATTAAATGAAAAATAATTTTAAATTCTTTTATTTTCCTAAATTTTGTAAAAAGATACTATTAATAGAAAAACTAATATTTTAAAAAATCTATTTAAGCTAAGACGTTAAAAATCAAACAGTGACCTATATATAAAATTTCAATATATTGAAATTATGGTGATAAAATTATCTAATAAGTTATATAACCATCACTGACACATTTAATTTATATTCCGATTCAAGTTCTATTGAGATGAGAATTGTCACTTTCTTTTGATTTTCAACTCTTATATATTTTAAGTTGCAATTAAAAAAATTTTAAAAAAATATTTTGAAATTTAAAATTATTTTTTATTATTAAATTATATTAATTATAAATTAGAATTTGTAAAATTAAAAAATATATTATATTTTAAACTATTAAAATTATTTAACTATAATTAAAATAAATTAAATAAAATTTTAAAACAAATTAAATATTATTAGGACTAAATTGTAATTTTTTTATAAGTTGGAGAACCAAAATAAAAATAATTTTCGTGACTAAACTAAAAGACAAAATTAACAGAATGATTTAAATTTTTGACGGATAGAAAAATTAAACACTTTTTGTAAATTTTTAAAATTCAGAGAGACCAAGTTATAGATTCCCTTAAAATTAATCCACATAAATTGTTTGTGTGGATGAAAACTTTGATTCACCCATATAGTACTAGAAGTAAATGCGCTGTTGTGCATGCAAATTCATTGAATAAATCTAGAAATACATATTTGTGAACGTCATTTATTATTATAATTATGATCTTTATATTGGTACTATATTGTAAATCAAATCTAATATATTATTCATATGAAAGATCAATTTAATGTGCCGAGGCCTTTATTCTCTATGTTTGGGTTATTTTCCAGGGTGTTTTTCTGAAAGGGCGCTTAAATTCAAACGATGGACGGAAAAAGGGTACTGGTTAAAATGTGGACAAATAAAGAGTGTTCGTATAACAGTTATTTTAACTCTTAATTTTCAATTAAGAGTTCGGATAACTGTTATACGAACTTAAGCATTCGGATAACATGTATCCGAATTCAATGATCATGCACTTAAATTTGAAAAAAGGAACATATGTCAGAGCCATAAGAGTTTAGATAACTAGTACCCAAACTTAAATTTTTGAAAACGGCAAATAAGCACCTGACATGTATATAAGTGCTAACAGAATATGCAGAAAAATAATTCTCAAACTTATTATTCGAATTTCATGCCAATAAAAACCATAGAAGAATCCAGAACAGCCTGAGCAGGTTTTAAAAAATTTTTAATAGGTTCATAATAGAGCCTGTATTATTTTCGTATTGTTCAGAAATATTTTTGTCTAGATTTCGTTACAGTCGTTCAAAATGGCATACACCACTCCATTTCCATTAAATATATACCGAGCAGTGCATTTCCACTTATGGGTGGCATAGTTGGTCTGAATTATAGTCACGCTGATGCAACAATATGCATCCATGCTTAGTTGTCTTTCGATCAACTTGTTGATCGGGTATTCACAGTTTGTCGGGTGAATAGAAATGTGGTGGGACTGCATTTTACTATAGTGTGGACAGAATACAATGACGCCAAGCGATATATCATTATGTAGGATGATGAGATTGTTCTGTTATTATATTTATATGCATTCAATTGGCTGGAATTATACATAATAGAGGAACAAATTGCCGATATTCAAGTTGCTATTGTTTCTGAAATGTTTGTCATAGGGGAAACAAGTGGCAATACACATAAGAGTATTGACACGGAATATACGGAACATGCAAATAAAGATGTTAATTTAGCCATTTACAGTCCGGATGAACGGGAAAATTAGGAGATTGGAGAAGAGGAGGAGGAGGAGATGTCTGTGTGGAATGGTTTTAGTAGTGATGAAGAGTACGTGTCATTGGACGACAATACCGACAGTGAGATTGATGTACCTTCAACATCGAGTCATTTTTTCTATAGTGATATAGGCGAGAAAGATCCGGAAGAGGAGAATGCAAAGGGACTTCAAATATGGAACGGAAATACAGAGAGTATTGACATCGAAATATATTTCAAGAGCAAGCAGGCTGTGCAGGATGTCGTGGCTGCATTGTTGGGAAAAAAAGACATGACCTACCTGATAGTTAAGAGCAGAAAGAAGATGTGGCCAGTGGAATATGTAACTCGCGGGCCTAAGTATCCCCAGGAACAACTGGACGTGGCAACTCGCGGGCCTAAGAGCGTCTGAAGAGTCACGTTTCAAGTTGTGGAGGATGGTTAAATGGGTGGAGGAGCGCAATTGTACGGGCACAAACATTGGGAACTAGGACAAAAATGTGATTTCTAAGGATATTTCCGCGCTTATTATGCCCCATATTTTGAAGAAACCAGGCTATAAGGTGAAATACATTCAGAAAAAAGTCCATAACCGGTTCCAAGTAATTTAATTGTCAGAATTTATTATAATTTATTGAATTTAGCGGTTCCAGGTAAATGTCAGTTACAAAAGAGTGTGGCATGACAAGAGGAAAGCGATTAAGGCAGTCTATGAGGCATCAGAAACCAATTTCAGGGAACTACCTAGATATGTGGTCGCGGTGCAAGTAGAGAACCCAAGCACAGCAGTACAGTTCAAGTTCCAAAAAGGTACTGAGGATTGTCATGGATGCATCTTCAGATATGTGTTTGGGACCTCCGTGCAAGCATTTCAAGCTTATCATTCGATTTTGTGCATCGATGCAACTTTCGTAGGTCGTTCAAGGGAAAAATGATCACAATAATGGTGAAAACATCAAACAACAATGTTCTGCTAATATCATTTGCTGTCGTGGACGATGAGACAACACACAGTTGGAAATGATTCTTGAATACCTAAAGTTGAATGTTCTTGGCGATGGTTGTACATGCAAAAATCTCTAATCGCCATCAGGTTATCATTTCCACTGTGGAGAAAATATTTGAGAAATATCCAAGAATGAGAGTCCACAAGTTTTGCCTAAACACGTGAAGGCCAATATGTCAACGCGATTCAGAGGGAAGGGTTTGAAGAAATTATGTCAAAAAATCGGTAATAAGTTGCAGGAGGGAAAGTATGGCGCTGCATGGCAAAAGGTGCCACAAAAAAGCGAGGGCATCTATTTTATTTTTAAGACATCGACGCTGAGAGATGGACTCTTTTCGCTAACGACTATCATAGATGAGAGTTGTTAACCACCAACATTGCAGAAAGCTGCAACAATGTTTTAAAAGGGTCTCGTCACTTCTCAATCAAAGCTTTGGTCGAATCGACATTGGAGAAGATGATTAGTATATTCCAGAGGGACTTACCTCAAATAGAAAAAATGTAAAAGTGCCCTTACACTGCATCCAATGTAACAATTCAACAAGTAAAGGCGACATGCAAGGGCCCATAAGGTAAACTGCGAGAACATTAGGTCATTTCTCTACAAAGTGGTAATAGGAAGTGACAACACACAGGTGGTGAAATACAAATGTAGAACCTGTACCTATGGAAAGTGGAAAACCTATAGAATTTTATGCTCACATGCAATTGCTATGGCTTTGTTTAGACACGATGATCTCGTGACCCTTGTTGATACATTCTATGCCATGGAAGGATGAGCTGTAAAATTCGTTAAAACATTTACCCCTATTCTGGGTGAGGACACATAGCCTCAACTAGAATTATGGTACAAGGATGCTCCAATATAATCCTTGATGAGCAGTGTGTAAATGTTTTAACACTTACCCCCACAGCTGGTACCATGATAGGTACTCATTAGATGCCACTGCGCATCCAATATAATCCTTGGCGAGCAGTGTGTTCGATCGATTCAGCTTGTGGAGGTGTTGATTCTCATTCTTACCCAGTAGCAAAGTCTGATCAGGTATCTTCTGCCGATACCCGAACTGTCGAACCGCTCTATTAGGAATGTGAAACTCGACCACCTTAATGAATATGAGCTGTATCACGATGGTCCATATGTATTGCCCCGCTCTACACTGACGGTAGGACATGCAGTAGCTATTCCGAGTATGGCATCCGTAAGAACTATTAAAGAAATATATATAGTATAAAAATGTAAACTTGAAGCAATAAAACAAGATTGGAAAATACCTCGCCGTTCGTTAAGATCGACAACTGGTCTCGGTAACCCAGTAGATTATGGTTGGTAATGTCTTGAAAATTTTTCCCCATCCGCCACCTTAAAAAACAAGGAAATATCAATATAGTAGCAAATAAAACCAATAAAATACAATGGAGATAGCTACATACCTCCACACATACAGACAACCATGAAACACTATAGGATGCCGGTCAGGGAATGTCCGTCAAAGTGTGGCGAGCCTTTCCCAAGCCTACACCTGTGTACAGTAACACAAGTATCGTTTTTTTTAAATAGGAAGTACTTAAAAAAACAAATTACCTGTAACAATAGTAGACATCCTCCGATATAATCACATCTTGTGGTTGTAAGGCACAAATTTTAGTACAGATATGCCAAAATGGCACTCCGCCAACTATATTGCCGACATTCGACGAAGTCGGCCAACATCGATACCAAAATCAAGCTCGTGATGTTCTTCCACGAATCGTAGAACATGAATCCTACCATTAACCACAACATGAAGCATTGAGCTCACTGTTGGTAAACATGCTCTAGCAAGCCGTTCTCCACAAGCGTCATTACATGTCCGCTGACGCAACGGAGCATGATCTTATTGCCCCTGATATCATCATACTCAAGTGCAAAGCCCAAAAAATCCATGCAGTATTGGTGCCATCCAACCAGAGGCCTTTGAAATCGGCTCGTCAATGTACGTCTATCTACAGGAAAACCAAACATCGCATCCACGACTTGTAGTGTGATGGTCGTCTCTCCGAAGAGCAAGTGGAAGGTATGCGTCACCATACATTGACACTCCACTAGCAGGCTATTGTATCTCGCCTCGCTTGCCAACACGTGAATCGATTTGTGTTCCCACTAAAGGAACAATAGATCACGGCTAGCAGATCCTTGATCTAACACGCGCTGCTGCTGTGAACTAGAAGATTCTCCTTGCTCTATTACTGTACGTTATAGTTGCAAATAATTTTTTAATTATTTTCTAATTCAAATTCCAGAACATTATTATTGGCAAATTTATTTTTTAAAAAATATTCTTTAAAATAATATTTTTTTTTATTAATATTCTTAACTAATATATTTAAATAATAGCGTAAATTAATTTCGTATACAAATTCTATCTAGCAAACAGATACTGTTATTTTCGCATATAATTTTTTTCCCCATAGTAAAACTAATTCAAACATTATTATCACATATAAATTTTTTTTTTTCGAATACAAATTCTTTTCACTAAGAACACAAAATACTATTGAGATTACAATTTTTATTTTGCATACAAATGTTATTACCAACAAATTACCTAAAATATTATTTTACTTAAACATATTATCATAAATGTGTATTATTTTAAATTAAAGCAAATTAAAAAATTGACACAAATGATAAAAAATAAACTAACATAAAAAGAGAATTCAAAACAAAAAACACACTTTTTTTGTCGCAAAACGGGTAACCGAAGTATTGAATTGCCGTTGAAAAATTCTGAAAATTGTGTGAATGGCCAATGCAAAGGTTCCAAATTCGACGGTAAATATTTGGTGGTAATCGAAGTAGAAAACGTTGAAAGGAAACGCGATATGCATTTATACAAAAGAGTTCGCATACTGCATTTTTGAACTTTCAAATGGCGATTAAGGGGGCTTGTATAAGTCTTATGCGAACTTACTGAATGTGTTACGTGTTCGTCATCAGTTGAGTTTCATTTAAACACGCGCGCTAATTCGTCATTACTGTAATTAAATACTTAGAGTTTGCATACTCATTATTCGAACTCTATTTTTCATATTAAATGGCATGGGAACTCTATACGCATACATAGACATGGCCACAGGGCGAGCCAGACCGGTTACGGGCCTTGGCCCACCGGGCTATGGTTTGGGGGAATATTGAACCTTAACTGACCTGTCGAACCGTCGGCGTTTGGCCGGATATTTTTTTAAATTTTTTTTTTTTAAAAAAAGGTTAACCGACGGTTCGAAAATACGGTTCGGACGGTTCCGATTTAATACGATTCATAATTCGAAAATAAATTTAATTTTAATCGGGCCGTCCCTCTAACGGTTCTAGTTTAGCGACGGATCGGACCAGTTAATCACTAGACCGAAATCGGCGGGCTAAATTGGCCGGTGACCATGTCTGCGCATACAACTAGTACGAGTAGTTATATGAGTTGTCGGTACATGAAAGAGTACCTGTTATATCTTGGTAAAAAAAAAAAAAAGAGTAGCTAATATATCGGTAAAAATAAGTGGATACTACCAATTGTAAGAGGAGGCAGCCCACGTTCCGGAAAATAGAAGTGTTCAGAGATCGAAACGTGTAAAGGTAAAATCAGAGCTATTTAATCTGATCAGCTAAACAAAAGGAAATGTAACCTCTCTGACAATTTCAAGTTTAAAATATGCCCCACATTACTCCTCTTTTTGACAATTCTTGCCTGCCAAACTAAAATGGAAGATTCTTATTCAATGTCTCATCATAATACCCTAACTCCTTTTTTTTCCTCCTAAACTTACAACCTAAAAAATACTTTTGGGTCAAAACATTTCGTATTTTGCCAATTTCATCCTAAATGAACTTTTTCTTTTTGCTAAAACACTCTTAATTTTGTATCAATTAACAAATCACAATCTAATTGAAAAGTTTAATAGTAAATTTTAAAGATACCTAAATCTTTAATAAAATTAAATTTGAACTAAATATCTTATAACTTTTAGGGAGTATTTTGTAATTATGCAAATTATAAAATAGTCCATCTTCAACCTTTCAACAAACAATTTCTCATCTTCTTTCCCGAAGGTAGTAACAATCATCGATACCACTACTAATTTCTCTTCAAATTTTGTAGATACTAGCCCAGAAATGATTTGGAGAAAAAGGAAAGAACACGGACTAATGAAATACAAAAAATATTTTAAGAAATCGCCACGTTAATTTATAATTTCGAATGAAAACTACAAAAAACCTAATTTAAAAAAATAATGACTCCATATAGCAAAATATAATTTTCTCGTGACAACAAAAAAGCACTAAAAACGAATTTGTGACATTCCTAACCAAACTGATCATTATGCATATTGTCATTATAGACATAAATACATTTTTACGATTTTTATCGCATCAACATCATTTTAATATGAGATTTCTTACATGTTAAGAAATCATATATGTGAATAATATAGGAAATTGAATTAAAGTATGTCGGATCCGGTGCCGATTGATGTAGACAAAAAATCTAAGTTATGTTGAAGAACCAATGAGAATTCTGGAATATAGGGTTAAACAGCTGAGAAGTAAAGGGATTCCGATGGTAAAGGTTTTGTGGAAACATCACTCTTAGGAAGAAGTTACATGGGAAACTGAAGAACAGATGAGACAGAACTATCCTCAACTGTTTCATAGCGTATTGAATTTTGTGGACAAAATTCTTAAGGGGAAAAGAGTTGTGACATCCCTAACTAAAACCGAGCATGATGCAAGTCGTCATTATAGGCATAAATGCATTTTAACGATTTTTATCGCATCAGCATCATTTTAATACTTACATGCTAAGAAATTATATATGTGAATATTAGAGGAAATTGAAGTATATAAATAATTTAAGTTTTAATACTCATAAACAGTCAGTATACGTAAAAGAGGGTACTGCTAGGGTTTTATTCGACGTGACTGCTAAAATATCGGTAGTGTAAATAATTAAAAAAAATAGTTATAAAACTAAATGAAATGAAAAATAAATGTAATAAAAATATTTTGAATTGAAAATCGTATTTACGATGACGTCGTAAATTTCGTTTTCACCGGTATTGTTGAGGTACTGGGTGCCAATTAGGCCGCGAATATTTAGAACCCGAATATTCGACGTGACCGCTAAAATATTAGTAGTGTAAATAATTTAAAAAATAGTTATAAAACTAAATGAAATGAAAAATAAATGTAATAAAAATATTTTGAATTGGAAATCGTATTTTTACGATGACGTCGTAAATTTCGTTTTCACCGATATTGTTGAGGTACTGGGTCCTGATTAGGCCGTGAATATTTAGAACCCAAATAATGTAAATGATATATACATGTATGAATAAAAAGGGTGAAATCTTAAGATACGTATATGGAAAAGAAAGAAAGAAAGAAATATATATATATATATATATATATATATATATATATATATATATATATATATATATATATATATATATATATAAAACACAAAGAAT
>CANUEY010076727.1:0-17773 GCA_948099555.1 Croton setiger
ATATATATATATAGATATATATATATATATATATATATATATATATATATATATATATACACTGGTCCTCCGAAGAGAAGAGCTTTATGTACATTGTGATGGCAGGAAGAGTTGTTCTATTGTGCAACATGAATAAGCAAACGTTAGATGTTATACATGCTGGTAGGCATGATATGTTTAGTAACGGTGGCGGTGCCTTCATCTATGTGCTTCCTTGGCAGCCTACTGACATCCCTTATCTATCTAATGCAGAAACTGTGTCCTGAAAAGATTAATAAACAAGAGAAGAAATCTTGTTTCATACATGTATATATAATATGCACACCATTGCTTTTTACTGAAGTAATGTGTTTTCATTTATGACTTTCTATTTTGCCCAACTTTCCTTTCCATTAGTGAAATCCAATGTTATAATTTTTATTTTTGGAATGTGCATTCTATCAATTTGATTTTGATTTAATCCATTGTTCTTATGAAGTGATGAAATGAGCTTATGTTGTTTTGTTTATGCTTTTTGTGGTGTGTTGATTTTTGGGCTGTGCTTTCTTTCAGTCTTTTGATCAGCAATGTACATAGTTGGTAGTACTTTCAAATGATATTAAGCTTACGGTCTTTCTTATGGTCTTTTCTTGTTCTAGTCATTGATGTTAAGCTTTTGCATTGAACTGAATCAATGTTGTTGGTGTTTGAGATGCACAAGAACAGTCACTCCAGTGATGTTTATGGTTTCCTATTGTGCATAGAATTACCAGTTTGCTAAAGGCTCTCTTTACACGGTAGGGGTGGCTGGTGGCCGGTAGGGGTGGCTTGTGGCCGCTGTTCTAGAATTAGCAGTTATAGTCATATCTAGAATTGCTGTTAATGTTTTCAAAAAATATGTAATTGTGATTGAACCAAAACTGAACTGTCAATTACGGTTGCAGATAATGGAACTAGAATCGATTCGAATTCTACCTCCATAACTGCCAGTTTTGGTTTGGGGCGGGGTGGTTCGATAGTGGTTTCAGGTTCAATGACCTGAGAATGGCCAACCTTCCCTAAACTTTAGATGAAAACCCCTTTGCAGCCACTAATAAACTTTACCTATACTTATACTTAAAAATAAAGGCTCACTATAAGCTATATTTTCCATTTTTGCCGCTACTTCTTACTATAAAAGAGCAACCCACTTTACTTTCTGGTTATGCTCTCTCTACAAAGAAGAAAGGAGCTTTTCTACTTCTGGAATTTATGTCTTCTCTTTTACAATTGGGGATCTGATCTGTGTATGGTGGGTCCAAACCATTTTGGGGCCTGTACTATAAATTTTTGGACTTAAATCTCAATTAATGACATTATTAAGCTCCGGTGTCTTTATAGGTGAAGAACACGAGACTTCTATCTAAAAACAAGAAATTAAATAAATCAAAAATAGTTTTGTTATTTTGAAAAATATTAATCAAAATTGTTGATTTTTTTAATTGACTAACGCTGATTCTGGATGAGAAGATCTGATAGTATAAATTTTTAAACTTGAGAGATCCGATGATATAATTTTTAAAATAGAGGGATCCTAAAATATATTATATAAAATTTTAGAGACCTATAAATAATTATCCCAAACTGAATTATTATTGATAAGCTTGATATGTTTATAATATTGAAGGTGTGTTGGTTGCAAATATTAGTTAAAATTAATTTAAAATTTTAATTTAAAGAAGTAATTATTTATACATTGGTGTGAAATTTTTTTTTAATTGTTATTATTGATTTGATTGGCAGTGTTGAAAATAAAATTATTAAATTAAACTATATATATATATATATATATATATATATATATATACTTGTGCTCCGAAGAGAGGAGCTTTACTAATTACTACTACGTCTGCAATTTAGGTTTTCTTTTTTTTTTAACCCTAAACCTAAACCCTAATCTGTTCTTCCATGGATATGATGCGTCGCTCTTCTTCAACTCTCAATCGCTTGTCTTTCACTATCAATCATCTTCCCGAGGCTCTACTGATCGAAATTTTTCTCCGGCTACCGTTGAACTCAGCCAAGCTATGTATGGTTGTGTGCAAGCACTGGTACGCTCTTATTTCTACTTCTAATTTTGGTAACCGCTTCCTACAACTCAATTATGCCTCCACTCTACTTATTTCCTATGAACATTCTTGGCAGAGAAATAATAAACTGTTTGTATCCTCAGAAAACGGTATTTTTAGAAGTCATTTATTTTCTTTGGCTTGTTTACCTTGCGGGCCAATAGCTGTAGTGGTAGCCTCATGCGGGGATTTATTGTTGTGTCGCTCTGATTTCGATTATTTTGTTTACTATATTTGTAACCCGCTCACTAAAAAATGGATTCAACTACCTCCAACACCTTCTCTTCATGATGATACTGTTGAATGGCAGACTGGGTTTATATTCCAAGGCTTGGGTATTAGTTTTAAGTATGCTGTGGCGAGAGTTTCAAGTTTTAATGGCGGTTCTTGGGACGATATTAAGTTTGAGATTTTTACCTCCGATTCTGGTAAATGGAGTGAGAAAGTGTGGAATTGGAATTGGAATTTGGAGAACTTGGCGGGCATTCCCTACGAAGGAATGCTGTGTTGGATTTCTTATCATGCTCCTGATGATTCTGATATTTTGGTCGGTGTAGATCCATTCAGTGAAGGTGAGCCACTTCACTTCACAGCCTTGCCGCCTAGACCCAAAAATATCGTAGTAGTCCGACGACTTGCAGTTTGTAGGGGAATCTTAAAACTGTTGGAGACTGAAATGGATGGCTCCAAGGATGCTTTATCCCTCCGTTTATGGGATCTGAAGGATTTTGGAAAAAATGAATGGGATTTGAAGCACCACATCACTTTCTTTGGCTTGCAATACAAGAATCCGTCATGGTTTAATTATCGCTGGCCTGGAATTTGTCCGATTTCTTGTGATTCCAAGAATGACTGTAACGTTATGTACATTGTGATTGAAGGAAGAGTTGTTCTATCGTGCAACATGAATAAGCAAACGTTAGATGTTATACATGATCGTAAGCATCATATGTTTATTAATGGTGGCGGTTCCTTCATCTATGTGCTTCCTTGGCAGCCTACTGCCATCCCTTATCTATCTAATGCAGAAACTGTGTCCTGAAATTTATGAAAAGATTAATAAACAAGAGAAGAAATCTTGTTTCATACATATATATATATATGTGGTTTCCTATTGTCATTGTGCAGGTTTTTATCATATTAAAAAATTATGCTTCTCCATTTGTTTTTGTTTTCTCCCTTTTGTTTCTCAGTTTGCTAAAGACTCTTTTTACACGGTAGGGGTGGCTGGTGGCCGATAGGGGTGGCCGGTGGCCGCTGTTCTAGAAATACCAGTTTACTTTCTGGTTATGCTCTCTCTACAAAGAAGAAAGGAGCTTTTCTACTTCTGGAATTTAGGTCTTCTCTTTTACAATTGGAGATCTGATCTGTGTATGGGTCAAAACCATTTTGGGGCCTGTACTATAAATTTTTGGATTTAAATCTCTCGCTCAACTAATGACATTATTAAGCTCCGGTGTCTTTATACGTGAAGAACACGAGACCACGAAACCAAGACTCCGCAACCATCTCTGTACTTCAAGAAAGTCTGCATAAAGACATTAACAAAGAAACCAAATCAATTGATAAATTCAAATGAAATCTAATTGCTGAAGCTGTAAACATTTTAGATCAACTATAGTTAAAGCAATTCAATCAATAGCCAAGGGCGGAACCACCAAGGGACAAGCCATCGCTGAAGCCCCGGCTTGTCCGAGAAGGTCCCTTATAGCTCAGCCCTTCCTCAGTGGCACCGGAGTTAATGAAGGGCTATGGTTTTCTTTGTTGGTTGCGGGGGCTGATGAGAAGAAAATTTTAGGTATCTAAAGTAATTCATAAAATAGATTAACAGAAAATTGAAAACTTAGGGAACTAATAGTGCATTAAATTAAATTTTAGGAATCTAAAAGTAATTCACCCATCAATTAAACCGTAATTTTTTAAAGCCGCAACGCACGCAATTTGGATTCGGTTTGGGCGGTTAGCGGTTTGTTTTATTTATCGGTTTGGTATACTTATTGTTTCAACTGGAGCTTTTCTTGTGAACGAGAAATTAGAACAGAGACGAGGGAAAATAAGGTAAAGACAATGGGACGGGGAAGTGGAAATGAGCAGTTAGAGCTTCACGCGGCGGCTAGGTCCGGTGACTTGAATGCCGTTCAGTCAATTCTTTCGTCGAACCCTTTGGCCGTTAATTCCAGAGATAAGCACTCTAGAACTCCGTATCCTAATCCCTTTGTTTTTTCTTTTTCATATGATTTTAATCGCTTTCTCTTAATGTTTACTTATAATTTTTCAGTTTTTTTTCTTGCAATTTGTGATTTTGATCGTTGCTGGGTTTGGATTTGATTGGATTTTATGGGTTTTAGATTATGGTTTTCTTTAGCTCTTGCCTTTCAAATTGGGAATTTAAACTTCTTTTGCAATTTTCGAATAAAACCTACTTATGCAACTTAGGCAACTTCTTGATTACTAATGTCTACCCACAACTGTAGTTCTTGTTTAGGGTTTTATGGGTTTATTTACTATTTTGATCTTAGTTATGAACTTTTCTGATTGTTTTATAAAACCAATCTAATTGCATTTTTGGTTATTATCACTCTTTTTCTTCCATCTTCTTCTACCTCTACTGCAATTGATTCATGGCAGCTTGTACTTGTAGTTAATGAAATTCATTCGTTCAGTCATCTCTATAGTTAAAAAAGATTGTACTATTTGAAATTTAGGATTATTCATGCTAATACCAAAATTAATATAAGGTAGCTTACAACTTCAGTTTCTGAATTTGGTTGATTTTGGAGCTGAAAGATGGAAGTCATATGGGTAATTTGGTTTTTAATGAACTGTGATTATGATCTAAAAGAAAGATACTCAAAAATTGGGTACTTTGGGTTCCGGTTTAGTGGTAATGTGAAGGGAGAATATAGGATTCTTTGAGCATTCTAAACTAATGTGATTAACTGGGTTATTAGAAACCTGGCTTGATTTATTTCAAAAGAAAGGGTTATATCAAGAGTTTCACTTGCATAAATGCCAGATTAAGTAAGAATATATGCTTCACATGGGATTCTTTGAGCCTGCTGATACCCATTTTTTATTCGTACGAGCAACATTTATATACAAGGAAGATCACTCAATATAGCACTAAACCTTCTAATGCTTTTTTAACTTGGATACTTAAATAGGAAACAGAAAAAATTTGCTGTTTACTGAGAAAGCATAGGGAGTAAGAACTAATAAAGAAGCTTCAAAGTTGAGTATGTTTTCTGATACTTATTATTTTTTTTATTTCTAGAAAATTTTGAAAACAACGTAAATATCTAGAGAACTTTGAATCATCATTGGATGTTTCCTTTATTTTTTTAATTGTTATGCATTATTTTCTATTTAAAATTATCATGGGTTTGAATTTGAGTCTCAATTGTAATATCATGAAATTTTAGCTTAGCACTGTATTCCATAATTCCATTTCAGACTACTAGCTGTCTAAATTGATCCTAATAATTCTCTACTTTATAAGGACTCAATGCTAAAGAATTTTCTATGCATTTAAGGTTGGCTTGATTTCTCTTGTCTATTAACTAATGCTCATAAAATTTCGTGTGGCGTCATGTTGAGCAGGATTAAGAAGTCTTATACATATTAATACAGAATATAATTAAGCAAGATTGATTATAGAGGAATTAGATGTATTTAATGTATAGCTACCTAGTAAATTAGCCGCTCCATTTGAGAATTACTTTCAGGAGAAAGCTTTTGTAACACTTATTGTTTTATTTTCAGTTTGGGCTCATGCAAATTGAGACCTTTGCACTGTGAATTAAATACATGTTTAACCATATCCAAGTTTTTTCTTCTAATCTTGTTTATCTCTTTATTTTCTGTTCATTATAATTTTGTAATCTCATTAATCTCGTCATCTTCTCTTTCATGGTAATATCTAATGTAAGTACCAAATTTTCTCAATTTTCTTTCCTTGACCAAAATACCTTTCACCGTAGACTCCATTTAGCAGCATGGTCAGGTCATGCAGATGTTGTGAGTTACCTTTGCAAAGAGAAGGCTGATGTCGGGGCGGCTGCCATGGATGACATGGGCGCAATTCATTTTGCTACCCAAAAGGGTCATTTGGAAGCTGTACGGATTCTTCTTTCATCTGGAGTTTCACTCAAAGCTTCCACCCGAAAGGGCCTAACTCCCCTTCACTATGCTGCACAAGGTTCCAACCTTGAACTAGTCAAGTACCTGGTAAAGAAAGGTGCAAGCCTTGCTGTTAAAACAAAAGCAGGAAAGACCCCTCTTGATCTTGCAAGCAAGGAAGAAATCCGCTCGTATCTAGAGGAAAGTGAGAAGTCATTGAAAAATAAGAATCTGAATCCAAAAGAAGCTGAAGAATCTAATCCAAAGCCATTGTTGTCAGATAAATCAGTTTCGGGTAGTGTTGAAGCTCCAGTTAAAGAGGATGAGCAAGAACAGGAGGATGAAAAGGTTAAGAGGAAAGGTGAAGAATTAGAAGATGATAAGATGGAGGGGAAATTAGAACAAAAAAAGCGAAAAGTGACACTAAATCATCTTATAAGTGCAGATGATACTCTGAATGATGAAGAATAGGTACGTTATCTTTTCTGTTTCCCAATATTTAATTGTTGTATGGAATGAGTGTATACTGGAAATAGGGAAATGGTGGTTTTCTGTTTATTGAAAATGCCAATGGAGTATACAGTTTTCATCCAAGTCTGATAATGATTCAGCTGATACACTTGGATTTGTATGAATGGTGGCAGAAACAGTTCTTGCAAAAGTATGTGTATAAATGGATTAACATCTAACTTCATCATTGAAACTTGGCTTCATTGTTTAAGATGATACAAAATTAAATGATTCTTCAAACTCTGAACTTGCCAAATGGTCAGATCATTTGGAGAACGAGTAATTTGCGAATATTTGTTGGAAGATTTAGTGGGTGAGCAGTAAAGATGGAAAATAGGGAGATGACAATTACTCTTCTGTGTTAAGAGAGAGTATTGGGTTTATATTAAGAATAGTCTATGTCTCAAGTAAAACGTTGGAATGGAAAGAGTTTGAGCCCTATGGCTGGTTTGGTTTTGAATTTGATAAAATGATTTTGATTCAATTTTTTGAAATTTAGATTTGATTTTTTATTTTATTTATCAACTCATTCGGTTCGGATTCAGCCAATTTATGAACTCTGACCGAACCATTTGGTTCTTCGAATCGGTTGCAACCTGTCGAATCAGATGCACCTATTCCCATTTGGTTCGATTGCCCTTCATTACATCTATTTAGTTCAAAACATATGTTTCCTTTCTTTTGTAGTCCTTCCAATCCTTACACACAATGTGTCACAAATTGTTGTTCTACTGTTTTTATTTGGCTATGCAATCCAAATAAACAGGTCCACTATAATTAAAAAAAATGAATAAATTATAATATAGATTTGTCTGGATTCAAAATTTTAACTTAGATATATCCAAATAATATTATTTTTACAGTGGTGAGAGTCTCGTTCTTTGTGCTGCATCACGTCATTGTTGAAAATATAGATCTATGGCGGTCATTCTTACAACAATTCGTAGAAAGACATATCTTCTCATTCAAAACATTTGACGAAATACATCAACATAGATATGTTGGATTTTCAACAAAATAATCGGCAAAAAGTAGCTTGTGACCAAATTCACGGTTTCTTTCAATGAATGTATGTCGTTGGTGTCTTGAAGTGGATGATGATGCTGTTTCCTGAAATTATTCAATTGTTTCTTTCAATTTATGAGGTATCTCTTGCATATTGGGGTGATAAAGAAGAATCCGATGATGATGTGACATGGTTGTAGGAATCGAATACTATAATCGAATAATAATCGAATTGTTCGCGAATATTCTCGAATAGTTGTCGAATCGAATTCGAATTTTAATTGATATTCGAATCGAATACGAATCCGAACTCGAACATTACGAATACCTAAACAAACTCGAATCGAATCTATTACTGTTCGGTTCGATTTAGTTCGTTTACAACCCTATTTCAGAGTATCTCCTTCATCACATAGCTCATCAAGTAATTCCACAAGTAATTCCACAACCCACTTGAACCTCACTCAAATCACTGCTACTACTCTAGCTGTTCTTGTAGTATTACAAAGGATGCCAAGTCCATCATAAACTTGGCTTAGAAACATAAACTAATCTACAATGTCCTTTATTCTATATATTACATCATGATCACCATTAGAGACACTGCTAAATACTTAATCTGTCAAATACGCAGACAAAATACAATATCTTTAATCCTACCTCACATTCAATAAATGAAACCTTCAAATCACCGCAGGCTAATTCTAAAGGAAGCAAGTGACGTATCCACCGAATCAATCCATATTTAAATGATGACCTGTATGAAGTCAAAAAGCTCCATATCAAATTTAAAGCAGAGCCTAAAACTTACATCATTGGTTCTTGTAATGGTTTGATTTCTTGATTCTTGGAGGAAGACGAAGACCTGCTCTATGGAATCCTTTCACTAGGCGGTGCAAGATTCTTCCTCTTCTCCCAGAAAATCCGTCTGATCCCTACTGTCAGGATATGAACCAAACACTGAAAATATTAAGAATATGAAATAAATATGTAGTAATGGGTATTTTAGTCTTTTGTTATAGAAATTAACGGCTAAATGAATAGAAGAAATCAAGAGTTTGCATGAAAATAGGATTATCCAAAAATAAATTTTTCAAAAGCGAAAAATCTGAAACCCACAGCTTAAAATCCCCAAATCTCTTTTCTAAATAAATCCCTAATTCTCAATTAATCCCTAATCTTGCATTTAGTTGATCTCTTCTTGAACTCTAAAATCATCAATGGTTCTGTGAAAATAAAAATAAAAAAATCTGCAATGTACCCTAAGCAACTGCTAAACTCGCTAAAGAAATGGAATTGCTTCTCTTCTTCAACTCTCAATCGCCTCCCAGTCACCACTCTCAATGACCTTCCCGATGCCCTACTGATTGAGATTCTGCTTCGGCTTCCATTGAAATCAGCCAAGCAATTTATGCTTGTGTGCAAGCACTGGTACGCTCTTATGTCTACCCCTTATTTCGGTGACCGCTTTCTTCAACTCAATTGTACCTCCACTTTCCTTTTCTCCTATGCCGAGAATTACAGCGGATTTAAAATTAGAAAACAGTTTGCCTCCTCAGAAAATAAAATTTTCAGATCTCCTTCTTTTCCCTTGACTTGCCCACCACATGAACCACAGGCTCAAACAGCTGCTGTTGTAGCTTCGTGTGGAGATTTGTTATTGTGTTGTCACCCGGTTTTTGTGTATCATTCTGCTTATTATATTTGTAATCCGCTTACTGAAAAATGGATTCAACTCCCTCCAGCACCCCTTGTTCCTTTTGAAATTGTAGAAACCTATATTGGGTTTATATTCCAAGGAGAGGGTAGTGATTCTAAGTATGCTGTAGTTAGACTTCCGGTGACCCACGACCTTCGTCACACCGATGATCTTAAATTTGATATTTTTACATCTGATTCTGCTGATTGGAGTGAAAAACTGTGGACTCCGAAGCCAAGAGAGTATCGAACCCCTTTAGTGAACAGAATTGGGGTTCCATATAATGGAATGTTGTTTTGGGTTTCTAATTCTGGTTGTTCTGATATGGTCGGTGTAGATCCATTTAATGTAACTGAACCCCCTCGTTTCACTCCCCTGCCCAGTAGTCCAAAATTTATTCAGAGACTTACAGTTTGTAGGGGAATCTTAAAACTCTTGGAGACTTCGATGGATTCTGCAGTCAATCTTTTATCTATTCGTTTATGGGTTCTCAGAGATTTTGAAAAAAATGACTGGTTTTTGGAGCATCAGGTCAGTTTCTTTAGCTTGCAACCCACTAATCCTGTATGGGACGGAGACGAATATTCCGTTTATCCTATTGCTTGTGATCCCAATAACAGCGACATTCTGTACATTATGATGGAGAAAAGAGAACTTGTATTGTACAACTTGAATCAGCGAAGGTTCGATGTTATATATGACATTAGGAACATGTTCCATATTCATAATGCTATTGCCTTACTCTATGTGCTTCCATGGCAACCCACTTCCTTACCTTCCCTCCCAGGTGTGGAAAAGGAGTCATGATACCTGTTAAAAAGATAGAGAAACAAGAAAAAGAATCATATTTTGTTGATTTATACCTCCTTTGGTGATTTTTATATGCATTTTCTTGTACTTTTTCTTCTAATTTAGCTTATAACGTATTGTTAGTTCTCATCATTTATTGTCATTGCCTTAGTTGCAAATTCTACTTGTTCATGTCAATTAGCAGTTTCCCTCAGCTTCAGCATCTTGTCTTGAGGTACTTTTTATGGCCTAGACTTCAATGATCATAGTTTGGTGTTCCATTTACAGCAATGTTTTGGATTTCTTTTTCTTCCAATTCAATTTAAGTTGGTGTTTGTCCTGCCAGATTTGAATTATGTTATGCATGTGATGTGGGGTGATTTCCAAATGGAGTGTTATAATTTTGAACGTGTATAGAAAATGGTAAATGTGGACATTTAAAGAGAGTTCGCATACCACTTATGTAAACTATGAATGGAAAATTTAAACGCTAAATCTAAAACCCTAAATACAGAAGACTGAACCCTTAGAGAGTTCGTTTTTAATTTATATACTGTCACAAGTTCGCATACCCAGTATGCGAACTTTGAGAAAAAAATAATAATTTATTAAGTTCGCATAACTACTATCCGAACTATTGAAATTCGCAAATACAGTATGCGAACACACTATTTGGCGTCCACGTTTAAAATTTTAACACTTTTTTTGTATTTAAGCCTGTGAGGTTTCATCTGTTCTTTCCTGAGGTTGTGCTTTTAAGTTATTTTAGGCCCTTAGCTTGTTGTAGTTTGCTGCATTTGTGTTTGAAGTCTAACAAAAATTGCTTACCCATTTCTAGTTTAGGTTTAGTTTTAGAAATTGATTATTATAATTAAATATCAAAAATGCTGAATTTAGCTTATTATTATATTTCAGTCTTTCAATTTATTTTCTATATTCATAAAATATATGAAAGACATAAACGGCTACTAAAAACTAACACATCTCACGACAATGAAAAGTTTGTGGATGCACGCAATCATTTGCTAGTTTACAAGCGGTTTACAATATGTCTGCAAGTAATTTAAAAAACAAAAACTAGTTTACAACCTTCTAGTAGCTGGATCTGGCCACAACCATGGTGACGATGCACTTTCTGCAATATATATATATATATATATATATATATAAGATGAAGAAGTGGGTACACGTCCATTAAAAAATCAAATGAAAGACACGAAAGGAAAACATGGCGGAGAAGATGTCAATGATGCATAAGACAACAAAGAAGGGGAGTTGAGATAAAAGAAACAACCGTTGAATTTACAGCGAGTAAATAATCGTAAACAGTTGATGAAATGACTTATTTAATAATTAACAGTTGATACGATATAACCTACCTTCGTATTGTAATAATCATAACATGTCATGTCAATCTATTAAACTTAGATTTTAGTAATATGAATAATCTAACACGACTTATTTAAAATATTACGTCATTCATAAATAATAATGTAATGTACATTATAACAAGAACTATTAAATTTTTACGAAATATCAATATGAATCAGTTACCAGTCATCAGCTTTTCGCTGATAATTTGGCACCCCAACAACTATTACTAAACATGAAGTTCAATTTTGTTCTTTACAAAAGCTTAGCCACTCTAGACAAACCACAGAAAACTAGACTTTATACTTTCTCTGCAATTGGTGGGAAAGGATTTCAGTAGGCTGCCATGGAAGCACATAAACAAAGGCACTACCAACACGAAACATTTCCTTATCATTTATAACATCTAATGTTTGCTTATTTATATTACACAATACGACAACCCTTTCTTCAATCATAATGTACATAATAATTTCACCATCATGATTAGAATCACAACCAATCGGACGAACAAAAGGTTCATCATCCCCAAACCATGAGGGATTCTCAGATTGCAAGCCAAAGAAACTGATATGGTGCTTCAAATCCCATTCATTTTTTGTAAAATCCTTAAAATCCCATATCCGAATCGATAGAATATCACTATCATCATTCATCACAGTTTCTAACAGCTTCAATCTTCCCCTACAAACTGCAACTTGGCGGGTTTGGAATCGCATAAAATTAGTTGGACTATTAGGCAAATCAATCTGGTAAATGGGTTTGAAGCTTTTGAATGGATCTATACCAACCAGTATATAAGAGGAGTTACCAAAATAAGAAACCCAAAACAGAATTCCTTTGTAGGGAACTCCAGCTAAGTTCTCTAATGGAAATCCCAACAAATTTCGCCTCCGAATCCACACTTTCTCAATCCAATTCCCAGAATCAGAGCTAAAAATCTGAAACTTAAATACCCTACTCGACATATCCTGTAAAGAAAATGGAAGTCTAACTATAGCATACTTAAAACTAATACCTTTGCCTTCGAATATAAATCCAGTGTGGGTTTTAAAATGGTTATTAGGAAGAGGACGAGGCATCGAAGAGTGTTGAATCCATTGTCGATTAGTTGGATTACATATATAATAAACAGAATTGGACCTAAGATCAGGGCAACACAACAACAAATCTTCACACGAGGCGATCACAGCAGCTGGGGGTTTGCAAGGTAAGTAGGATAAACAAAAGGAATTGGAATTGAAAATACTATTTTCTCGGGAAACAAACAGTTTTTTATTATTAGCAGAGCAGTCTTCATGGGAGAAAAGCAGAGTTGAGGTATAATTGAATTGAAGGAAATGGTAACCAAAATAAGGAGTAGAAATAAGATTGTACCAGTATTTGCAGACAACCATACATTTCTTGGCTAATTTCAATGGCAGCCGGAGAAAAATTTCGATAAGTAGAGCTTCCGGAAGATGGTTAATGGTTGTACCTCTGCTGCAATAAAATGACAGAAAACTGAGTGAAGAAGAAGAAGAAGAACATGAAGAGAAGGGGATCAGTTCCATAGTAGAATTGGAATTACAGTGAACAGCTTACCTTGAATTAGATTAGACCCAAAGAATTATAAGGTGAAGAATTAAATTGCAGAAGTAGAAAAAAGGTCCCTTCACTTTCTAGCAGTAATACAAAAGCATGGCTACATAGGAAACAGAGGTTCTGCTTTTCACTAACAAGGAGCAACAAAATCTACTTCACTATAAAGGCTTTAATATACTTTCAATCTTCTGATATGAAAACTTAACTTTACTTGATTAATGATTGATCAAATTTTACTAAAATGGAATATATTACCAATGCTTAAATATTGTCGAATTTTATGAGTTGCCTTTTTATTTAATTTTCTATTAGGTTCGCAAATTACATACATTGTGTCACAGTTTTTTAATTTTGAATCTAAATTTTATATAATCACAAAAAACATCAAGAAGCAACCCAATAGAAGAAACATCATGCAGCAAATAAATAAAGGTATTTATAACAAATAGCATATTATTTTCTTAAAAAAAAAATAAAATACTCTTATAATGTTAGAAGCAATTAGAATGAGAACTGTTACCGCAAAATTCTTCCTCTTCCTCTTCAATCTTTCACAGTCTTCTTCTTCAATCTTTCGCAGTCTTCCTCTTCCATCATCTTTAACAGTATTCATCTTCCTTTAGAAGCAGAAACTTCATTCGTTAGAAGCAAAAGTTGTCTTCCATCTTTCTCATTCTTCCTTTTTCATCTGTCGCTGTTTTATTCTTCAGTTAGAAGCATCAGAAAATTCAGTTTCGAAGTATCCTTTCAAGTTATTTTTTCCTTTAATCTGTGTGATTGAATTGTTATTTTTCATCAGCATTGGTGATCGGATTTTATTTCTGTTTTCAACTCTGTTTTGACGATTGGTCATACGATTAGTTAATACATTATTTTTCACAAATCCATTCTCCATAGCAAACTAGTTAATAATTTTTTATGAAATATGTTTTTTAATTGTAAATTTTAATTTATAAATAATGATGTTTTTGTTAAATATTAATCTCTTTTTTAGTATTAAATCCAAATTTATGATGTAATTGACAGAAATTGAATAATAAGTAGGAAATAATCGAAAACTACAAATATGCAATATCCTAATATAATCCAGGAATGCTTGAGTTAGTACTACTCAAAAAGAAGAGCTTATACGACATATCTAAACATTTACTGGGTACCAGAGAGACGACAAACATATGCACATTGCTGAAAGACAGCAATGGAGATCACAAATGATCATATGATCATCATTGCCAGTATTAAACCATGAGGGGATGATCGGATTGCGAGCCCAAGAAATTGATGTGGTGCTTCAAATCCCATTCATTTTTTTCAAAATCCTATAAATGGATAAACCATCCATGGAGTCATTCATTTCAGTCTTCAAAAGTTTTAAGATTCCCCTACAAACTGCAAGTTGTCGGAATACCAATTTTGTGGGTGTAGCCGGCAAGGCTGTGAAGTGAATTTGTTCACCTTCATTACCGGGAATCCAATTTCCGGTAAGCGGATTACATTTATAATAAACAGGATGCTTTTCGATAACAGGGCAACACAATAACAAATCCCCACATGAGACTACCATAGCAGCTTGTCGCTCGCAAGGTAAATAAGACAAAGAAAAGGAATGGCTTCTGGAAATACTCTGTTTTGATTATACAAACAGTTTATTTTTCGGATGTCTGGCTGTATAAACATCTCCAGAGGAAATAAGGAGAGTGGTGGAGGTATAGTTGGGTTGAGGGAAGCGATTCTCAAAATAAGGAGTAAAAATAAGAGCGTACCAGTGCTTGCAGACAAGCATACATATCTTGGCTGATTTCAATGAAAGCCGGAGCAGAATGTCGATCAGCAGACCGTCGGAAAGATGGTGGATAGTAGTTCCTCTGCAACAGAAAGGCAACCGATTGCGAGTTGAAGAAGAGCAAGATCAAAATATGTCATAATACATCAACAATCAAACTTAAAGAAGCCAATGAATTTTTCATGCATAGTATTTGTCTTTGAGACTTGTTTAACGTAAATTTGTCCAAACTCAGTAAGAATCAAGCTTCTCTCCAACGTTCTAACTGTGATAAATTAATAACTTAGCTAAAATAATAATTTTCTCTAGCCCTAGTCAGAATCAGCTTGTTAAATTAATAATATAAAAAAAATAAATTCATATAAGTGTCATTTGAAATAAATTAATAATTCATTATTTGTATCAAAATATTTTGTACATAAATCATAACTAAACTAAGTAAGTTTTTGAAAATATAGATTTAATGTTATTTGTTTCTTTTTAAAATTAATATCTCATTAAATTTCATCTCCACGCATACCATTTATTATGGTTGATTTTTTAAATTTTTGATATGAGAAGTTTTTTTTTTCTTTTGATTTGTAGAATTGTGTAATATTTTTTTATATAATAACTTAGTTAATGTTAATATATGTAACTATATTAATAATTAAGTAAATTTATACATTTTATTGAGATATGTATGAAATACTGAAAATTTATCAAGGAAAATATATAAATTTAACTAATATGCATGTTTAATACATAATATAAGTAAATTTAATACATAATATAAGTAAATTAATGTTCACATATATCTAGATTAATATTTATATTATAGAGATATAAACTATATATTCTATAAATTAATAATTATTAATTTACGCGATTAATTAATAACTCGTTAAATAAGTTGAGATTAAGTTTGTCTCCAGCTCAAAATTCTGGCCTCTCTATAAGAGACAATGAAAAACACTATCGAAAGGAAATTGGGAGAGTGAAAAAGATGATTGATTTTCTTATCCTTTAATATTAGCACAATATGGAGACTGGCAAAACGGCATGATAATGCTGCGTATAATGGACACTATATGCAACCCTGCATTTTGATTCTCTTCAACCCAGCTATGCTTCCAGAGAGTTCACTGCTCCAATTCAATCAGTTTCTGAATCTTGTTAGGAATAGCCCCAATCCAACATTAGCACAATATGCCGTCTAGTGGGTCATCCAATCAGCCGTTATGCCATGGTCTCTTTGGGACGGCGTAATTGGTATTTGATCTTCATCAAAAACTTTTCTTCTGTTACATTTCACAAGATTCCTAGGTGTAATTTGATTAGTAGCTGCTGTCCTAGTGAGCAATTTGTTTAGTTACTGCTCATACTGGTTCTGTTCTATGCATTCAAGAGAAAAGGGATAGCAGTAGGTTGCCAAGAAATGGCAGTCAATAGTAAAAACGCCACATTTCACAATATTTCTAACCTAGACTCTGTATTTTCTCTCTTCCATCACATCCTTTTTTTCCCCCCAAGGTTCAACTACAGCCGCTGTCGAAAAATCAATCAACACAACATGTCAAGACTGGCTGGCTTGCAATCTTCTGCATTCTCGACTGTGATAACTGACTGATCAGCCTAAAAGAAAAGGTAGAAACCATAATCTATTAGGCATGCGTCCTTTAAATCCACAACACAAACTCATAATTTAAGATGATAGTATGAAAGTATTATACCATTGGAAGGAACCAGCAAAGTTCATGCAATAGATAATAACATTACTTGAATGAATATTCAATCTTTTATAAACATTGACAGCCAAAGAAACAAGAAGAAATAATTGGTTTCAAAATGATTAAATGCTACCCATAATCGCTGTACTCGAATCTAAGGTGACATTTACATCAGTAGCTTGTACCAGAAGACTTTATGATCTACTCTTATGATCGGGTGAAATTCAGCAAATCAACATCAGTATTCCATCGACATTTTTCTGAGTAACTACAAACTCATATTCATATACTCCCAACATTCTTCAAATTTTGCTTTCAGCCAGTATGAATAATTAAAAGCTGCCAGAATCCTTTTAAATGAATAATTGTTCTTGAGTTCCAGTTATCATAAATTTAAGAATTTATCAGAAAATCAAAGCAAAAGTTTCCTCTTATTTACTCAAATCATGGTTCATGATAACTATCAGTTTATTGGAGCAAAGGACATTGATATATGTGAATTACATGTCAATTTTTAAGACATTGTGATGCAACAATATTTGGATCATAATATCTGAATGAATTACAACGTACAAAATAAAATACCTGTGAAATCTGTTCTTTTCTGGCTTCTATTCAGTGCTTTCCTTTAATATTGGCCTTGAATTGTATGTTCTGGTATGCTGCAAGTCTAGATTGTGGAAGCTTGTGTTCAGAACGACGAAGCCTCCTCCTGGCTTGCCTGGATAAATTATCCTTCTTGACATTTGAGTCTTCCAGCTCTGCCTTCCCATCGTGATGGGAATCTAGACCTGAAGTTGACGTTTCACCGTCATTCTTTAACTTACTTTTGTTACAGCTCTTCACGTGATTCAATTTGCCTCGCACACTCTCCCTAATCGACATCTTTTGCTGGAATCTCTTGTTATTTGGTACCTTCCATTCCTTCTCTCTATAAGGAACAAGCTTTTTAATAGATACATATTGATTCAACTCCTTGTCATCCAACATCAATACCTCTTCTGTCTTTAACCCATAACGATTAGGTTTCACTTTAGCATATTTAAATCTAGTCCTCAAGTCTCCAATTGTATCTTCATAATCCAACTTATAGTACTCCTCCATCATTTCCTCTTTA
>CANUEY010076791.1:0-10394 GCA_948099555.1 Croton setiger
ATCGGTAAATTACCGTCGGTAATCGGTATCGGTAATCGGTAGCGAGACCAAAAAATTTCGGTTACCGACACCATTCGGTATCGGTAATGGTAGTGGTAAAAAACTTATCGGTTAACCGATTACCGACCGTTCGGTAACGGTAATCGGTAACGGTTACCGATTGCTCACCCCTAATGGGATGGGTAAAATCGGACAGATTTTCCCCTTTTTTAAAAAAAAACAAAAAGAATGCTGTCGTTGTGACTAATCCTATGTCCAAATTGAACTCCCAAACCGCTTTCTATTCCTCAATCCTCAGTTCCTCTCTCTCTCTCAGTCTCTGTCGTTCATTCTCTCGACTAAATTGCCGTTCAAAATTGAATCCCTAATTGGACTCTCTCTGTGGCTGACGGAGAGTGACCATTAGAGGGCTGCGGCTCCGACGAAGGCCAGTTCTGTTCTATCTTTTTTCTGCGAAGACTGCAAGCTCCTCGAGGTAACCAGTGAACTAGCGAAGAGCTTCAGCTTTCTTCTTCTTCTTCTATTTACTTCCTGATTCTTATAATGATTTCAGTTTAACTTGTGATAATTAGTCGATATGTTTTTTGTTACAATTCAATAAAGCTAATAATAATGCATTATGCTTAATTGTTCACTTGTTGATTTAGTGAATCTGTTTTGTTTATTCTTTCATTATGTTCTAATTATTCTTGTATGATGTAAGTAGTTTAAAACTGTTATAGAACTTGTTAAAATGACTTTATGCTTTTAGAACCATTATATTTGATCTAACATAATGTGAATGGTAAATTCATGTTCTAACCATTATGTTCTAATTAGTTTTTATTAGTTGGTTGAAAGTTGAAATTTGTGACTGGTTTCATAGAGCAGTTTCTTGTTTCATATTATTAATTGATTTTCTTTCTTATTTTATATACATTGTTAATTGTTTTGACTTTGAATATGTTATTTCGTTTGAGAATTGAGATGGTGAATCTGTTTTTGGGTATTTATTAATCTCTTAACTCTTTATTTGATTAAAAATGGCATCCTCATCGAGAGGAACAACAACAACAACAAGCCTTAGTCTCAAACAAGTTGGGGGCTGTATGAATTCTCCACATTGAATCTCAACAAACAAAGGAAGCAGCCACCACAGGCCTTAGATTCTTTCCACTACATGATTTTACAGTTCCACTCAAGTCTGTTATGAACCAAATCCACATCAATATCTAAGGCTCGAAAATTTCTAACTACCACCTACTTCCAAATCGTCTTGGGTCTTCTTCGACCCTCAAGTTCTCACACTTACAAACCGCCGCATGAGAGGAAGAACATTATATATTATTTTTTAGGATAAGAGTAAAATCTTAAGATTTTACAATTCTATTTTACGATATGATTTTATAGGGGTTCAACGATCCTACGTAAATCGCCGATTTCACAAACTTTGCACCTCACATCACCAAGGCATGCGCCATTACCTTGCGCCTTGCCGGCTGCCATATACGACACCATAAGGTTTGCAATATGATGTTATATACTTTATTCTCTTCTTCTTAATACTCATCACTTCCCAATCTCTTCTCTTTGTTTGCAACTAATTCATTGATCTGCTCGGAGGGCTTTGGAGTTCCATTAGCTTTAATTCATATTAGTTTTGGTACTTCAACACAATTAGAAATTGTTGAACTTGGGGATTTGTAAGAATGAATTATTGATGGTTTGTAATAGTGTCATACTACTTCATGATCTTCTATATTCCTTCTCCATTCCAGTTGCATTTTCTTTTATTGGTTTTTAAGTAGGTACGTAACTAAACGAAAAATTTCTTTATTTTTCCAACTTCTAATGAATCAAGATAACCTGTTGTTCCGGCATAAATAATCATTAGCACATTTGTATAATGAAGTATACTTTTGTGGAAATTCATCCTAATCAATTTTCATGAAATGTTTACAGGAATTATTGTAGAAATGGATATGGAATAAAGTGATCTAAAGTTGCAATGGAGTGCATTGTACAAGGCATTATTGAGACGCAGGTAGATTTTATTCCTGATTATTTACACCTTTTTTTTTTTAAGCTCAAAACAGGTTTTTAATTAGCTGTCCATGTTATGAAGATTTCATAGAGCAGTCCTGATTTGCTTGCAATACCTGATTCCTTTTTTGTTTGAAATTATGTGAAAAGTTACGGTGATTTCGTTATTTGTTTTGATATAGAAATATAGGTTTTCATGATGCTTGCATGCTTCCTTTTGTCTCATTTCGATGTATCTTCTGGGTTGTGCTTCTAACCACCATGCTATTGATTCTATAATTGTTCTAGTGTCATCTAGTTTTTTCCATTGTTTTGTTTAAATATACATTGTGATGAAAATGATGAGTATACCTACAAAAGATCAATACCTAAACGAGTAATATATTTTTTTATTGTAAGAAATCATTCCATGATCTTGGTTGTGCCTTTGGTTTTGGGTTTTATACTTGTTTAACTGAGATATGAAATATGGAAAGCATAATAATTTTATTTTTATTTGGGAAAAAAAAATAGTAACATAATCATTGTACATGTTTTTAATGGTTATAAATCAAAATTAGATCTTAACCTGTTGTATGCTTTTCATCGGCCCAAGTATACTCTATTTAATAGTTTGCATATATATTCGTTTGACCAACATCTGTTGATATTTTAACTACTATATTGTAATGCTGTTTAGCCATTTTGTCAAAGTTGATGAAATGCATTGCATTAATGATATGATATTACTGCTGTTCAAACTCAGCTTTGATCAACTCAATCTCACTATAGTAATAGCAGCAGTTTGCAAATTTTAAGAATCTGACACCAAGTCTGAAAGTCTAGACCCATATATTCAGGTTTCCATTTGCAGAGAATGCATTATATCTGCATGCAACCATTTTAATGTGCTATGCATCAAGCTCTTTAGTGAGAAACATTGTTGTTCGTTGATATTGTATCTAGCTTTCCATTGCATACTCCCAGCATGATGGTATATATTTATGTTTAGGACATAGAGGGTACCATCTAAGGACCACCTTAGATTGTTTTGTAGAATGGGTTTTTGGAGGATGCATGTCAAGATACAGAAATTTGAAAATTAGGCTGTTTCCTTCAATTTTATTTTATTTTTTCTTTTTTTTCCCTTTTCTCTGAGTTAGTGCTCCATTATATTGATTGGTGAGTTCTAGATTGATACTAGTTTGGAGCTAAATTTATTCCTTTATGTGGTTTTAATTGTACAATAAAATAATGTACAAGATGGTGAACAGTCGACAGTCATGATTCTTATAAATCAGCCAATGACCATATTCATACCTCTGCTGATAGGGAAATACCTAGATCATTCCTAGTTTATTTTAGAAGAGATATATCAGCTAAAAAGTGGAACATTGGGGAGCCAAAAAAAAAAGGAAAATACAGGTCAGCAAAGCTGCAAATGGGTATGAATTTTCTGTTATTTGTTTTTGGGGCAGATTTTTCTGCATAGGCATTGCCTAGGGACTGAATTATTTCAGTCATCTTTATCTTTCTTTTCTTCTTCTTCTTCTTCTTTTTTTTTTTTTTTTTTACTTTAGTTCCTCTTATCTTTGATTGATGAAATTGCAGCTCTCCTTCACTATCTTTTTCTTTTCTCTTCTGTATAATTAGGTTTGCTATTATCCTTTAGTTGTAACATTTCTACTTGATCATCTGCTGTCTTTCAATTTTCTACTAGAATTTGATAACCCAAATGGAGAGTTTGACATAATTGTTACTCTTGCTTTAATTATCCTTGTAGCATGTTGAGGCCCTTGAAATTCTTCTTCAAGGTCTTTGTGGCGTTCAAAGAGAGCGTTTAAGGATACATGAATTATGTTTGAAAAGCGGTCCAAACCTTGGTGAGTAGAAAATTTTTTTGTGATATACCAATATTTTAAACTCATGTGAATCATAAATTCTAGTCTTTCTTGCTTTAGCTTTTGAATGTCTGTCACGTTATACTGTATATGGCTCATATTCATGTTGTTTCTTACTCACGTTTTCTGCTCTCCTCCTCCCTTATCCTGTCTCTGAATTAACTTAAACCTGTCAATATTCATTATATGAATACTCTACTTGGTAAATGGTAGGACATTACACCACAAAGACTGAAGTTATTTATAAAAAAGAAATATACACAAGTAACACTATCTTTAAGACCCAATATTTTACCACGTGATGTGAGCTGGAGGCGCATTTTATATTTATTGATTTATTTATTTTCTAGGATTTATTTGACTTAAATGTCTTTCTCTATAATATTTATAGAAATATGGATGAGGGATGATGCTACGAGGGACATAAATATATCACATTATGCACTACATCAACAATGAGTTATTAATATTTTATTGCGAAATTGACATGCTGGCGAAAATGGTTTTCTTGATATAAATCCTCACATTTATGTGCCCACAATTTTTTGTTTTTTATTTTTTGTAGGATCTTTCCTCAGTTTCACTGCATTGTTATACCTAATTACGTCTACTTGATAAACTATTATATCAGAATAAGTGTCCTATGCAAGAGGCTCACTCTTGTGTAACGTGTACTAGGCTATTTGAACATTTAAAGCACCTACGCAACCTAGTGCTCTTAATTTTTTCTGGAGTTCAAGTTGTTTATTTTTTATTAGTCATTTGATGAACTCTCAACTCTTTAATTAGGCATGTCGATTTCCTTTAGGCTTTTCACTTGGTTCTTCTAGGATTCTAGTAGAGAGGGGAATTAATTCGTCACCTGAATACCAACTACATGGAAATGTTAGGGAAAACAGCGGAGACTGGAGGATATGCCCTTACCACTGTATTATGTAAAATGTTCTAGAGACAATAGAAAAATTGAAATTTATTATTCAATGAAAGGTAACAATATTTTGAATCTCAATTTATATTTCTAGAAATAATTATTTCTTTGAACACATTGACACAATGATCCATATGCATCAATAATGGTTTGAGAATTTCTGTGAAATATTAAAGGACACTTTATAATAGGTAATTGTTTTCTAGGTGGTGGAATCAAGTTTTGCTAATTGTGCAATCCTATGCTTTTTTGTTTTAGGACTTGTTACTTCAGAAGTTCGAATTTTGTGTGACCTTGAGGAACCTGAGCCTACTTGGTAAAATATTGGTTTCTTCCATTATGCTTTGTATTTTTCATATATTTGCTTTCTTACAAAAAATATTTTATATTTAGGACTGTTAAGCATGTTGGAGGTGCAATGAGGGGTGCAGGTGCGGAGCAAATCTCAGTCCTGGTCAGGACTATGGTGGAAAGCAAAGCAAGCAAAAATGTGCTTCGCTTATTTCATGCACTTGGCTACAAACTGGACCATGAACTGCTGAGAGTTGGGTTTGCCTTCCATTTCCAAAGGGGTGCTCGGATAACTGTTACTGTATCGTCTGTTAACAAGATGCTAAAACTACATGCAACTGATGAAGCTGTCCCAGTGACTCCGGGTATACAATTGGTTGAAGTAACAGCCCCTGCAACTTCAGACAATTATTCTGAAGTCGTATCCGCGATGTCATCCTTCTGCGAGTATCTTGCACCGTAGGCCTCTTGATCTTGAATGCATAATTGTGAAATTGCACAATCAATCATTTAGATCACATCACATTGCAATTGCATTTAATTTGGCTTATGCTTGGACTTATCAGATTTCTATGATACCAACTTGACAATTGTATTTATGCATATTATTTGAAAGTGGGATCATACCATTAGTAGGATTAGTAGATCAGGTCCTTGAGCCTGATGATTGATTTGAAAATAGAATACATAAAATGCTAAAATTATATTAAATATTATAGAATTCTAACAATATATGTTTATGATGTATTCTAATTAGTTGTAATGTGTTGGATATATTTGGCAGGCTTCTGCATTTGTCAAAACCAGGTGCTTCAACAGGTGTTGTTCCTACAGCTGCAGCTGCAGCAGCTTCTCTTATGTCAGATGGTGGGGGCACAACCTTGTAGCAGTATTGTGAAGCACCATTTACATTTAAGGGAAAATGGGGTCTTAAGGATGCAAACAAGTGGAGGTATGTATGAACTGGCATAGCTACTGAGTTCTGAACCTCTCATTCTGTACCTATAATAGTCTGCATCTTGTGTGCGGATGAATTTCGTTCTTCCCCTTGATGCTCATTTGCTGGGCAGGAGCAGTGTTTGAGCAGTGTTTGTGAAAAGAACGTACATTACATGTTAGAAGATTCAGGTCATTTTTCATGTATACAATTACTAGAGTTTGCCCAGATTCAGGTTGTGCTGATTTTTCTTGGTTAGGCTTTAATCAGAAAACGACTTGCTCTGTAGAATGAATCATATTGGTACCTCTTTTCCTCATTCAAGGTTTCTCTGAATTTGGGTAACAATTAGCTGCAGTAATATGTTGTTTATCATGCAATTTTAAGTCCACAAAATATTATAAATCTGGCACAAGGTTTAAAATATTAGCATACATGTATATAGCTTTTCAAGATGGATTACATGATTACATCTAACCAGCAGAACACGGAAAGAAAAAGAAAATCACTTGAAAGAATTAGCTAAATTCTTAACACGTAAGGCCTATTAAAAATAATAATTATATTTTCCAAATATTATTTACGAAATTTGCTTAGCAAATATTTTGAAACCAGTCATATATACCCTTGAAAACCGGTTTGCAAGGTGAGAGTTGCTCTAGGGGGTGAGTTTCCAGTCAATTCTGAGAATTTGGAAAAATGGTTTTTGAAAGTGCTCTTATAACCCATAATAAAATAAAATAACTAAAAGCAGACAAATTAAACAAATTCGAACGTGAGATTTCGCTCTAGATCCTCCATGAGAATGATATTTTTTCCTTTTTTTAACAGAGCTTTGATACATTTGATGCATAAAGTTTTTGGCAAATACAAGAACTGTATTTAGTCTAAAGCATATCCTATGGGCAATATTGTTAGCTTTTTCTATTAACATAGCAAAATGAAAACGATAAGGAAGATGTAAATATCTTCATAAGAGAGGAGATTGACATTTGACATTAATTTGCATTGACAATTTTCTGGGCATCTCCTTCAAAAACATAATTTAGCCATCCTTTGGAGACTGCTCGCATGACAGCTTCCTTGAAAGCACAAGCTTCCAATATACCTGGGTCACAGTTCTTGCAACACCATTCTACCAGCTCAGTTTCTGACAATAATAGCAATGCCACCTTGATGAAACCATGTTATCTCCCTCTGCTGTTACAAACATTCTCCCTGCAAATAGTTTAGAGCTTTAGAAACAATGCTATGTTGTCCTCTGAAAATCAAGTTGTTTCTGGCCTTCCATATTTGCCAACATATGTGAACCACCAATGATAGCTAAGGAAAAATTGCCCCCGGAAGTGTTTCAATAATTTCATAGTTCAACAAAGTCCCCATATCTAACCTCAACCGCTCTAATACCCAAAGTGCAAATTGGCATTAAGAATAAGTGAATTTCATTCTAGTTCCCCAAAAAAGGGGCATTTATTTCGGACATTGATAAATTTGCTAGCCCATAATTTAAAAGTAGTCTCCAAATTCCTTGGGACATCAATTTTCCACAAAAACATTTCAGTTCATAGGATTGTCAAATGATATAATTTCAAAATGTAACGTTTAGATTGTCAAAATATAATTTCAAAAGTATATATAGATTATATATACTCGAGTATATATACTAGTATATATAGATTATATATACTCCGGTATGTATTATAATTTGTAAAATCCATTGATATGATTTATGGAGTATATATAATAGTATATGTGGTTTCATATATGCTGGATAATATGCTATTTATTCATATATATTGTCATATATACCAACAAATGAAGAGTATATATGACAGTATATATAGATCATATATACTGTTACAAAAACTATGTATGAATAATTTATGCTAATTTGTGAAGGTCATATGCTATGATTTGTGTGTAGTATATATGATTCATATGTAACAACCTCTACTTATACTCTTACGTCACAAAACATGCCATTTTTTTTAACACATATAACATGTTACATTCTCTTCTTAAATCTGTTAATGTCTTTACCATATATAAAACATACATGAACATGTCATTCGCATCATACATGTGTAATATATAGCCTCTCTATTAAACATATATTAAACTATAATGACATACATAATCATGTCATTCAAATCATGCATGTATAGCATATGACATTTCTCCTCTTTTATTTTTATCTGTGGTTAATCATGTCATCCTCTATACCACAGGTATGCTCAAACATAACATGCTATACATGTGTCAAAACATTCATCATATATCACAAAAGCATGTCTGTACTATGACTCTCCACAGAGATCTACTATATTTGCAACATAAATATTTGAGCACTTTTAACATATAATGTCTCTATATGGGATGCAATGACGTTCACCATGCATATGTCATGCCATACCTTATCTACTATAATATATATATATTCTTTCTAACATGAGCATTATTAATAAATTACAAACCATATGACAAACAACATTTATATGATAAGATGATACTAATAATGGAATGTGAGTGACAGAGATCCTAAACTTCGGCTGATTGACCCAGAGTTAGGATGACTGGACTAACGCTGTCAGTTGCTCCAAGTGAATCCTGGAATCATGTAAAGGCAATTTAATGAGTTGCTAACTCAGTAAGTGCAACTATGCCATATCATAAAGCAATAATATCATAAATGCATAAGTTAAACAACACCTGTCATAGGCACTCATCTTTCAGAACTCCTCTTATCCAGATAACCACTGATACTAACATCTGTGTTACTTTACATATTTATATATAAGTCCATACTCAATTATATGGAAGTTTAAACATAGCATATAAAACAATATAATCAAATCATATCAATAAATCCATCTTTATCATATAAATCATCTCTGTCATATATAAACAACTCTGTCATATAAACATCTCTGTTAAATATTCATTTCTATTATATACCCATCTCTGTTATATAAATAACATTGTCATATAAACAATTCTGTCATATAAACACTTTTATCATATAGACATCTCTGTTAAATATTCATCTCTGTTATATAACCATCTCTGTTATATAGCCATATCTACTATATAAATAACATTATCATATAAACAATTCCGTCATATAAACACTTTTATCATATAGACATATCTGTATGCATACAATGCTATATGTCATGATTTTCCTTTGTTAATTAGTTGTGATTATCGATTCAGTGATTGCCCCGGGAAATTTCACCTATCAAAACAAGGGCTGGATCCAGCAGATGAGGGAGACCCGGAATGCCATCGGTCATACCACTCAACAAAGCAATAGGAGGAAGACCGGAATTAACCTTCGGCCAAACCTCCCTTTGTAACAATATGAGGAAGACCGAAATTAACCATCGGCCAAACCTCTCACTAGATCCGAAGATCATCAAGGGATATAGGACCCGCAGGTCTTTCTATATCAAGTAAGCCCGTAAGCATTACGGTAAAAACTCGTAGGTTTTACCAAGTGAAATTGCATACACTAGCCTCGGTAATCACAACACCTGTAATTATATCCTGTGAAATGCATTTATGCTATATGTACCTTTCATATCAATATCTCACATATAATCATATAGTCGGATTTCAGTACCGGTGAAAACATCACATTTTAATTCTATCCATCTCTCACATAATCATATATCCGGATTTCATCACTGGTAACAAAATCATGATATAATATATATATCATTTAATCCAAATCATAATATCACATAATCATATAACCACATAACCGGATTGCATTACCGGCATCACTATCATGGTATAACATATATCAAATAATCCAGATCATATAACTCAACTGGTCGGATTTCAGTACCGACTTAGGAACCACAAACATGACTATTCATATATTACATATATTCAATTAACTGGGTTTCAGTACCAGTTCAAGTAATATATCAAAATTCATATAATAGCAAATCATACCTTATAGGTGTTCAAATCTCAATCCCAGTCTTTATATCACTATATAACATACTTAGCAATAACACAGGATTCATATCAAACATATAAGTAAGTGGGTTTAGCACTTACCGTACTGCTGTGAGCTCGGTTGGGTCTCGGGTAATTCACCCCGCCTGTTGACGCTTAATTTTTGCCCCAAAAAGTACCAATGATGACAAAAATGCCAACAGCTCGATGAAATATCCAGAAATTCCGTAAACAGCTCTCGTTCGCTCAAATTTCCAGAATATTTTAAATTTTCCTTTTCCTCAAAGTGTTTTAATGGTTTTAATCAAGAAATTCCCTCTTCTAAAAAATATTTGATTGAGTCTTTGTTTTTAATTTTTGATTTTTAAGA
>CANUEY010076834.1:0-10279 GCA_948099555.1 Croton setiger
GCTTATAACTTTTGGATCAACTAATGGTACATCCATATGTTGTCATATGTAAAATGTTATATATGCCTATAATGTTTATAGTTCTGTGAATGGCCAAATGAATCCTTAATAGGTTTAAAGAAATGATGTCTGTATAATAACATGCTATATATATGTGATTGGTATATGTATGAATATATGTATACATATATGTTTGAAAGATATAATTGGTAGTAACGTCATCTGACGTATGTTAAAAAAAAATGCCTGTTTTATGACATACGATATTAGATAGAGGTGTTACAGATGTAGGTATCCAACTAAGCATGCAAGTCTGCCAATAAAGCCAAATAAGCATCAGGAGCAAACATGGCCCATGCTATCCAGTGGTCACTTTCAACAGGAACCAACAATCGATACACAAGACAATGAAGCCATCATTAGTATACTCAGAATGCATAACTTCAATTCTGAAACAACAGTAAATAGAACAAGATAGAATGAAACTCATTTGATTTCAAATAGAAGAACAATTTTGGACACAGGCAGCATGATCTGTTACAGCAAGGATATTTGAGCATCAATTAAAAACTTAAAGCTATAGCAATAACAACAGTAAGAAAGACATACGCCAGCAGCATATGAACAGTGTTCTAGATGCTGCTCACAGTTTCCATCACATGTTTTGGGCATTTTCATAAATGGCAACCAGGTATGTCATGTTCACACAGGTTTATTAACTTAACAACATGCCAACAGCAAGATCAACAGGGGCCTAACTAGTTTAGCCAGTGAACTCAGTGGACTGAAGTTGATACAAGCAGCTTATACTCAAACAAAGGCAACAATGGAAACAATAAGTTATACATTAGCATCAAAGACATTTCAGATTTCCATATGTACCACCAACAACACAATATGGTATCATCAAACAAAATCTCCCATAGACAATATGCAAATAGATGAATAAGAAATGATTCAGCAAACAAAACCCTTTTCAAAAAGATAACCATAACCAAGTGAACAATACCATGAGACTTGAGCAATTCTAAGACTAGAGAACATTTCATACTATTTTAAGCAATGACGAATAACAAAAAGGCAAGATCCCAACTGAAGCTTTCTTGATCCGATCCATGAATATAAACAACAATAATTAACAAGACTAGATGAATCTTAAATGAAAGCTATAACAACATTAACAAAACAGGCAGAATAAAATTGAAAAGAAAACAAGATTTGGGACTCAGAAATTATCTAACTTCAACATCTCAATAAATTCCAGGGAAATGAATAAACTTGTTCACTCCAAACAATTTAATAAAGTAACCAAATGATCCAAAAACAATCCTTAGAAAATAACATTCAACAATATTCCAATCTTATTAAAAAAAAAAACTAAATATTGACAACTAGCATTCTTATTTACTTCAGAATCCAAATGATCAAAACAGAGAGAAATGAATGTCAGAATGAAAAACTGACATGGGAATGAAGTAAATAGACTAACATCAATAAGATTTAATAATGAATTGAGTTTTCATCCAGGATTCATTTTCATCTTTACTTTAAAAAGAAAGCAAGACAACCATTAAAGGAGAGTAGGACTTTGAGAACCAGAACCAATTCAATCTTTAGCATTTCAACATAACATCATTATCAATGGCAATATCATAAACCACGAAATATAAAAAGCTCAACCCATTAAAACTCATAGAGAAACATAAAAGAAATAAGCATCAAAGGGGAAACAGAGAATACTGAAATCATCAATCTGGTTCCCAAACCAATATATTCATTGTAAACGAAAAACATAAATAGAAAGTAACTTGGAAATTACCTCAGAAGCTTTCAATCTTTATTGATTTTTTCCAGAATCTTTACAATTGGTTATTCTTCGTTACATACAGTTTCCTTATTACAAGTTTCCCCAATTCCCCTTTCTGATTTCGAATTGGTTTTGAGACAGAAAAGGAAACAAAACCCTAATCCCTAATTTCTAATTTCATAACCCTAATTTTCCAAAAAATCCCCCAATTGCAGAAATCCACAACAGAAACCCTAAAATTACTTACAGCTTTTCTCTCGTTTTCGAAGCCACAACCTCTCTTCAGAAAGCTCTCTCCCCGTTGGAATCAAACCCTTCTTCAGAAAGCTCCTCTGCCTTTATAGGCTCTAGAAAATCAGTTCTCCCACACTTGTCTTCTGCCTCAACTGCTCCAACCCACTGCGGAGTGATCTTCGGCTTCCTATCTTCCACTACCTCGCATTTCCCGCCACGATTCCGTCCCCTTCTTCTTCATCCTTCAGTTTCTGTCTTTCACGTGCTTGCTTCTGCTCTCGTTCGATCCCTTTCTACGTTTCTGTTTCATGAGGAAGGGATTGGAAACGGTTGCGTTTCACCTTTCTTTCCTATATATTTTTTGTCTCTTTCGTGTCCAAAACAGCATCGTTTCATTATTTAATGAAACGACGTCGTTTTGAATGGCTGGATCCAGACGGGGCAATTCTGGATCGAACCAATTCCGGTTCGATTCAAACCTTCTTCTATTTCCTCCTTCCCTTTTTAATTTTTCCTCCTTTCACCCCAATTTCTTCTATTTCTTTTTCATATAAACCCTTCCTTCCCATTTAATCCTCCCAATTTTCCTTCCTCTTTTTCTCCAAATTCCTTTCTCTCTTTCACTAAAAATAAAATTAAATCTAAAATCATTTTTTAACATTTTCATTTTTAAAATAAGATAAAACAAAATTAGAATTAAAATTCAACAATAGGACAACTAGATTAAATTTTTCTTTCTCCCTTTTCTTCATTTCTTTTTTTAATTTCTTCTTTTAAAAGCTCAAAAATTGGAAATTAAATAAAATACTTAATTATATTAACAGAAGAAGAATTTTGGGGAAGACTTTTTGGGACTGAAAACATTAAAAATATTTTGAAACAGAGAAGAGCTGAGCAGCTTCGGGGTTCTGGAAATCTCTTCGAGCTTGGGTGTTATCATCATCGGTACTTTCTGGGGGAAAAATTAAGCGTCAACAGGTATGTTTCAAAACTCAATCTTTTTTATTTAATTCTCTCCTACCCCTCTTCTCAATCATGCATACATGACATTTACATCGTATAATCACGCCTTTTTGGCCACCGTGTCACCCAAACCACTTATTTTTTGCTGCAGCGCCTCTTAAATCAAATTTCGGCAACAGCGCCATTTCAAATCAACACTTTTGGCCACAGCACCTCCCAAAATCAAATTTTGGCTACAAAGCCTAAATAACAAGTCTTTTGGCAGTGCCACCCAAAAATCACACTTTTGGCCCTAAGGCCTAATAAATCCTTTTTACCTAGCGGAAATACACGAAACACACATTTTGGCCAAAAGGCCTAAAACCAACCTCCTCCAGCGGAGACATCAAATATTACACATTTTCGACCACGGACGTCGTTAAACTCCTTTTTTCGGCCACTAGGACTACATTACACATTTTCGACCACGGGCGTTGATAAACTCCCTTTTCGACCACGGACGTCGATAAACTCCCCTTTTGACCACGGACGTCGATAAACTCCCCTTTCGACCACAGACGTCGATAAACTCCTTTTTTTGGCCAAAAGGCCTAAAATTACTTTCACACACTCATAGCATGTATACATTCATACACCCCTTTAAATAGAAAATTCGAACTACATTAACCTTGATCTCTCAGTCAAACGAGAGTATGTAGGCATATTCGAAATATGACTTCGAATAGCAGGTCTCCCCTCTCCCCACGAACCTTTCCAAATCTTTACATTCCTGCATTGCATAGATTTAGGGAAAAGAATCATGGATATGAATGAATGACATAACCTCCGAATCCACCTCGGGTTTGAAGACTAGTGCATTTCATCCATTGGGGCGATTAACCTAGAAATAGGTTAATCGCAAAACGGAGTCATTAGGGGTTCTTTCTTAATTTTTCCCCTTTACCAAAATAAATTAACTGGCGATTCTACACACACACACATTCACCCCGACTGAACATCCCCGGCCAACCAACTCCCTCGCGGACAGGCCCGGCGGCTCGGAAGGGCGCCTCCTCTGGTAAGGGTTCACACCCGGAAAACCGAGTTTCTAGACTGTAAATAGTCAAGCCAAACCAGACGTCGCCAGAAAATTGCCGGAAGTATACCTTCATGGTATTAGAAACGTCCAAAATATTTCGAGGACCACAGAAATGGCCTCAGAAAATTCATCGGAGTCCCAGAACGCCCCCGAAAAGGTTTCCAAATGAAAAATTGGTGAAAAAGCAGCTGCAAGGCACCCCGGGCTGCCCTCTAGCCTTCCCAACTCATTTTTGTACTATAAATACCCCTTTGAGGTCCTTTTCACTCACACCTTGAGTTGTGTTGACAGCCGCTCTCTTCTCCCTTTTCGCTTTTTGTGATTCTTTACTGCTTTCTGCATTTTGCATTGCATTATTGTATTTCTTATGCATTCATATTTTAATAAAAACTCTAAAAAAGTCCAAAATCAAGCTGAAGCTGCGGAGCGGCCGTCGACTACAACAGGTACGTACCAATCCCTAGCCTTTTTTAATTCAATAGTTTTCTTTATTCAAGCGTACATAGCATTTTGCATTGCATAATCACTCTTTTGGCACCTCTTTTTGGCCCCAAGGCCTAACAAATAACATTTTTGATCCCTAGACCACACAAGTCACTCTTTTTGGCCCCAGTGTAGCAAAATTACACTTTTTAGTCCCTAAACCGCACAAATCTTACTTTTGTCCCTAGTGCTGCAAAATTACACTTTTTGGTCCTAGACTGCACAAATCTCACTTTTGGCCTCGTTGCCACAATTACATTTTTAGTCCCTAGACCACACAAATCTCACTTTTGGCCTCGATGCCGCAAAATTACACTTTTGGTCCCTAGACCATACAAATCTCACTTTTGGCTCCAGTGTTGCAAAATTACACTTTTGGTCCCTAGACCACATAAATCTCACTTTTGGCCCCAATGCCTCAAAATTAAAATTTTGGTCACTAGATCACACAAATCTCACTTTGGCCCAGTGCCGCAAAATTACATTTTTGGTCCCTAGACCACACAAATCTCACTTTTGGCCTTAGTGCCATAAAATTGCACTTTTGGTCCCTAGACCCGACAAATCTCACTTTTGGCCCCAGTGTTACAAAATTACACTTTTGGTCCCTAAACCTCACATTTTTGGCACCCAAGTGCCTAAATTACACTTCTGGCCCCAAGGCCCATCAATCCTTTTGACACATACACACATATGCATATATGCATCCCTTGTACATGCCTTTAAATAGGCTTTCTCGAACTACATTGACCTTGATCTCTCATACAAACGAGAGTATGTAGGCATACTTGGGATCTAGCCCCGGGTAACAGGTCAACTCTTTCTTAAACTCTTTGTTTACCTTCTGCATTACATACGTAAGATTGGGTTAGTCAAACATGCATGACATAGTCTCTGAATCCACCTCGAGTTTGCAAACTAGTGTTTATCATTCATTGGTCCAATTAACCTAGAAATAGTTTAATTGTCAAAACGGAGTAACTTGGGCTTCTTTCTTAATTTTTGCCTAATAAAAAATAAATTAAGTGGCGACTCTACAAAACACGCATGTTCTAAGTGAACACCCCCGCATCATCTCCTCACGTAGAGACCGGGGCTCGAAGGGAGGTAAGGGTTCACAGGACTTAATAGTAGAATTAGGCTCCTTTGCCTTCGAGTCCATTTGAATGATAGGTGAAACAAGGCTTTGGGGCTTGTTTAGTCATGGACTCCATACCCTTGCCCCCAATTTTTTTTCTAGCCAATTTTTCAGATATCTCAGTAATTAGACTAGTTCTTTGGACAGTTAGAGCTTCAACTATCTTTGCATCCATTTTGGCATTAATTTCCTTGGTCTGTTCTCTTAACAGGCTTGAAATTTCTTCACGTGAGGCCATTTATGCAGTTGATAGTGATAGTGTAGGTACCTGGATAAGGTAAGGGTAAAATGAATAGTATATGTGTAAGGAAAAGGTATGTATGTAAAGCAATAACATGTGTAAGACAAGAGTATGTATTTGGGGTAATGTGTAGGGTAGTGTATAAGACTAGTGTGACATTGTGTTTTAGAATTTCGACTTTCCAACTTTCAGTAGGTATAAAGTCCTAATCCTAAAGGCCTTTTTTAGAAAAAATTTTCATTTTCAAAATAAGTAAAGAACCTATCCTAAAAGGTGTTTTGAAACTTTTTTTTTTAAAATAGTGTAGCATGAATGCATAACATCAAATCAAAATTCATTTTGATGGAATGTAATCAATGCATTAGGTACATATAACCTAAAGAGAAGGTTTTAAGGTTAATATGGAAAACAGAGTGGCTTAATAGGGTACCCATCACGTCGAGTAGAGATATACCTTGCCACATGTAAACAAAGAGTTTTGCATGGGTCCAACAGTACAGCTTAATCATCACATCCAAAAGGAATAGATTACCACTTAAGGAAGGATCAAAAGTGGGGTTCGATCTCGAGGTGACACTTTCGCTGTCTCTAATATTCTAACTAGAGTTATTGATGTGCACTACTTGTTATCTAGACAAATGATTTGCACAGAGGGAGAAGAAAACAATTCAAACTCATTTTTTATGAAATAGAGAAAAGGATTCTCTTAAGTGCAAATAATTAATGCAACAAATAACATATAAAATATTCTTAATGAGGAAATATTTGATCAAATTAATGAATCCACCTGCAAAACAAATTAAGTTAATGTGCTCTTAAGGAAAGACATCTCTAATTAATGTGCTCCTAAAGAAAGGCACGTCGGGAATCAAGTCCAATAGTGGCCCTCATTTTTTAATTATTAATATCTCCCCAGCGGAGTTGCCAAATTGTGAACCCTGATTTTTTGAAAGGATCGAGAAAGGATTGCATGCCTAATTATTTTCTAAATTCGCCACTTAATTTATTTTTTAATTAGGTTAAACTAAGAAAAATTTAAACATGACTTCAATTTTAATTAATTAACCAATCAATTAATTAATCAGCCCAATTAGCAAAGCAATAAATCTACGAACCCAATAAGGATTCGGAGACTATGTCATGAACTCAATTCTGATCTTATTCTTTAATGCAAGTTCATTTTATGTCAATTTCATTAATCAATCCATTAATCAACTCCCTAAGTTCCAAACTAAAAGAAAAGTAAAAATAAAAAAGAGTAGAAGAAAAAACTCAAAACAAAGAGTTTTGAGGTGAGGGGCCTATTATTTGGGGTAATATCCCAAATACACATACATACTCTCATTTTTATGCGAGATAAAGGCCATGTAGTTCAAAATTATTAATTACATTTGAGAAGAAAATGCATTATGCATAAAAAGCATGTGTTGTGTATGTTGCGCTTTCGATGGCTTGAAAATAATTAAAAGTGGGCACTTAGTGCCAAAGAGCTGAAGATGAGAATTGAAATTAAGTTAAAAGCTTACCTGGCTTAGTTGATGGCCACTTTGGAGCTTTAAGTTGAATTGGCTTTGAACTTGAATCTTGGTTGTTGCTCCAAGTATTCTTGAACTTAGGTCCTAGTTGTTGTTCTAAGGTTTTCATAGAGTAATAACAATTGTATTGATCAAAATGCTCAAAGAAAGCAAGAAAAACAATAAAAATAATGCTTAAGGAAAGTGAAATGGAGTGACCATCTAGATAGTTCAATTGTTGGTCCTTGAAAATAGTGCAAAAGGCTGCAATATATAGGCAAAAATTGAGGTTTCTCCGCATAGGAGCGTAGTGGTACTGCACATAGGGGCACACTAGATGCCGTGCAGGGTAGCATAGGAACCTTGGTAGAGGCTACCATAGGTGACCTTTTGCATAGTACTGCAGAGGAGTTACGTTGGGGTATGCGGAGTTGCTGCGCTTGGGTACGCCGAATTGCGCAGTCTGACTCTTTGATTCAAACTATTTTTTGCTCATTTTCGTAGCTTTCCAAGCTTCTTCAACCCTATTGTAGACGGTCGGGGCCGCCGACGGTTCGGTTTTCCTCCCGTGATCGAGAGGGTTTTTGCAATGTTTTGATTTATTTCAAAAAGTTTGGTTTTCGGTTTGAAAACAGGTTAAGGCGATGAAAGCCGATTTTGGTTGTTTGCCGAAACTAGTCGGTCTTAAAAATTTCGTTTTGAGTCGCCACCCATATCGGGAACCGGTTTTTAAGAAAAACCAAAAAAATGTTTGACTCCGTTTTAAAATTTGGATAAGGCACAAAAGTCTGAACCAAAGATTTAGGGTAAGCGGGTAGGGTACGTTAGCCGAAATTACAATTTCGACTAACGCCCGGTTTAAACCGGCCTCTAAAAACCAAATTTGATTTTCCGACTTTAAAAGTTAAGACTTGTTTATTTTGAAAAGCAACTATCGATGTTCCTAAACGGTGATTCATGTCGTTTGTAAAAATAACATTACAGAAAGCGATAAATTACGGAAATTTAAATTGCGGAATTTAATCTAAATTATTCTTTCTTCGATTTCTCGAAGAAAATAATTACAAACCGATCTCCTAAAATACATTCTACCCGAATAATTCCCGAAATTAAACCCGGCGCCCAAAATAAGCAATTAAAGGCATTTATTGAAAAATTGCAATTAAGTCCCTAAACTTTACAAAAATTGCAAACAAGTCCTCGGAGGGAAAATTAAACATATAAGGCACTTAAAGCATTTAAATGACCCAATATAACACTTAAAGCATGTTAAACATGTTATTCAAACATTTATATGCAAAGCATGGAAAATTACAAATTAGTCCTCGGACTTTATGAAAATTACGAAATTGCCCCCGGAGGGGAAAATTACCTTTCGGCACATACAACATCATGAAATGACAAAACGGTATCCAAAACATGAAGGGCAAATCAAATTGGCAATTAAAAGCAAAGCACGCAAAATTACGTTTTAGTCCCTGAATTTTGTAAAATTCCAAAGCAACCCCAAAAAGTTATTTTTATTACAAATTAACCCCAAAAACAGTTTATAAGCATTCCATACATATTAATTTGTTAATTTGGTTCGAATGGGAAAATTACAGTTTTAGTCCTTGAAGTTTGGAAAATTGCATTTTTGACCCAAAAAGTTGTTTTTATTACAGATTAACCCAAAAGCAATTTATAAACCTACTGGTCATGCCAATTTGCCTTTTGGTACAATTTTGAAAAATTACCGTTTTAGCCCTCCATTTTTGTAAAATTATGATTTGGCCCCTGTTTTGTAATTTTCACTCAAAACTGCCCCTACATACACTCCACACATGACATCATCATACCCAAAACAAAACAGGCAGCTCCTGGATAACCAGCTGGCTGGCCATTTTACTCTAAAAGCTTAAACACACATCAATGTAACATGTATGTAGGCTTAATAGAAACAAATTCAACACATATAATGCAAGGGATAAACGATCCCATTTGTGATCAGTCTCATGTTGATACTCCTAAAGGCAGGAAGAGCTGATTTAAGTCAATGGGCATAATTAAAGGAAACTGATGATGTGGGCTGGACAGTGCATTATCCAGACAAAAGGGACTCAACAATTATGCAAATCATAGGTTCAACCAAAATGTATTACATGTGAACAACTATGTTGGCATTTAAGCAAGCAAGTACCAAATCCCTAAAAACTTAAATGCCATACATGATGAGTAATTAAGCAGAAGAGCAACAATTATGTCAATTTTAGGATGGCCTAGATACCTTAATTGAAAATGGTAGCCGTATGTACATTCATGACTTAGGATATCATCAGAATTTGATTAACACTAAAATGCTTAAACATGGATGCAGCAACTCACATATGGGATGATCCAGAGGCTGTTAAGCATGGATGAAAATGCACAGCTTTAGTGAGCAGAGGTAAAAAACACACACTCAAGCTCAGGATTAATATGTTCAACAAAGCAGAACAGGATGTTGGAAGTTTCAAACTGACATCTTGGAAAGGAGAGAATAACACAGGAAATCAGCTCAACTCAAAAAGGACTTAACAAAACCTAGACCAGCACATTTGTCTAATTGGTTCCAGAACAGCAATGGATGACCACAGAAGCATAACCACAAACAAATTCCAGGCTTAGACAATCAAGGGAGCAATAACCTGTTTTTCCTTTGGAAATGGCACTAACATCCATCTAATAGGAACCCCATACAAACATGGTATCAATAGAAGCAGTATTAGACAAATGTTATAAGCTGAAGGCATATGCCACAATTCAACTCAGTCTTACCTTAGCTGAACTCACAAATGATCTG
>CANUEY010076861.1:0-15536 GCA_948099555.1 Croton setiger
TTTTCAATTAAGTCCTCCCTCCTTTCTAATTTTCCTTTTACTTTCAATTCTCTTCAATTTAATCCTTTTTCTTAATTTTCTTCAAATTATCTCAATTAATCCCTTCTAATTAATTTTTCAAATTAATTAAAACTAAAAATACAGCACATATTTCAATTAAAAATCAAAATCATGAATAAAATATAAACATTTGCCATTTTAATCTTTAAAATTGATTTAAGATTAAAATCACAAATAAACACATTTTAATTTCTTTTCAATTTATTTTTCTTCTTTTTTTTTCTTTTTCTTTTGCAATTTGAGAAATAAAATAAATTAACAAACATAAATACATTTTTTGCAACTAGAAGGTAATTTGAGAATTCATTTAAAACATGATAAGGATTAAAATTTTAGGAAAATAATATTGGAAAGGAGGATAGAGCGAACCGAAAAGGAATTTTGGCAATTCCGAATTTGGAGCCCTTGCTATCCTCGGATAATTTTGGGGGTACACAAATTGAGCGTCAACATGAAGATTCTGAAGAAAGCAAGGATGACTGCACATGCAAGAACACTTTTACCAAAAGTGCAGCTAATCATAGAGGTGTTGGTGGCTTGAATAAAAGAGAAAGAGTTTTTTTTTGGTTGATTTAAAGAAGAAATGGTTTGATTTAAATAAAAAGGGTTTGATTTAAAAATTAGGTTTAATTACCATGATCCGATTCAAATAAACCAAAGGATAATTTTGTCATTTTTAAAAATTTTAATCCAAATCTTTTGACTTTCTTAGTTGACTAACGCCGTTTCTGGACCGAAGGACCTGATAGTACAATTTTTAAAATCTAAAAGACTTATTAATACAATTTCTGAAATAGAAGGACCCTAGAATATATTATGCAAAATCTCAGGGACCTATAAATAATTACCCCTAATAATATTAGTTGGTGCTTATTTAGCAACAACGATGAAATGGTGACCTTGGATTTTGGCTAAGGTGGCTCATTTTGTCCGATCCATTGAAGGCCTACATAGACTTAATCGGCGCGAGGTGGATTTTATCCAATCCATAAGGGTGAGAGAGCAGATTTGAGTTTGAGAATTAAAACCCGTTCCTGGTTTAGTCGGGGACGTGTTTCATAATACTCACCTCACACTCGTCCCGTATAAGTGTAATTTTATTGTATAATTCCAAACTCTAACTCTTCTTCATGCCGTTTCATTACTTCTCTTTTAACTCTTTCAATCTTTCCTTCTCTCTCATTTCATTCCATCTACTTTGTATTTTATCAGAATCTCAGTACTCCCTCTTTGAAATCTATTGTGATGTTTCTTTTGTTCATCTGGTTTCTAATTTTTTTTCTAATTCATAATTTTTCTTCTTGATTTGATTTTCTTAAACTATTCTTTTGATTTGATTTGGGTTTCTTGATGATAAAGAAAAAGCAGATGACGATTCCAATCTCTTTTCATTCTTTCAATCGTGACAACAAATCAAGACATTTTGTTTGAGAGAAATCCTTTATTTTTTATTCTCAGATTAATTGGTTTTGAATATGAAGGAATGATTTTGAATTATGAGAATGAAAACTGGCATTATGATGATATTGTTATTTTGATTTCTATTTTTTATATCATGATTTAACATCTCATACTCATTCTGAATATCTCCACTTTTAATTTGGCTATTTTTTTATTTATTTGAAATTAAAGAAAAAAAAAGGATTTTTCAAAGAAATTTTTAATGAACAACTTGTAATGCAGCTATGATGATAAAATTTAGTATCAATATCCTTTTGTTTGATAGGGTTATTTAGTTTGTTTAATTATTAATGTTATGTTATTTATTACTTTTTATAAAAGTTCAGTTTTAAATTAGAATATATAGTAGTTCTTGAATCTTTTGTTCTTTTTGAAAGAGTTCTTGACTATGAAATAATAAAAAATATAGATAAAAACCTTTCTTTTATTTTTCTATACATGAAAATATAAAATAGACTAAACTGTTATATTAGAACTCGAAAAATCTGTTATCCACTCTAAACCCGACCTGCGATTCCCAAATTCGACGCATAGCGGGGCTGGGGGTGAGGTAGGCTATATATTTAAGCAGCGGGGCAGGGATGGGCTTTCTGATATGTGCCCTGAACTCGCCTTGTGCTCAATATTATTTTGGGCTAGTGGTTTGGAAGTAGAAGTTAAAGAGGTGTAGACCCTAGGTTAAAAGCCAAAGCAAAAGAAGAGAACTTTTGAGTAAACAACTAGAGAGCTAAAGATCTTCAAAGGAAAGAAGCTGATTTTAGGAGTAGAGGGGGAAGAAGAGATGAAATAATTCAAGGTCATGTTGAAAGATAAAGAATGTACTATTGCTTAGTGACCAAAGATGAAGAGGGTTAACTTGAAAGTCATCACGTATTAAGTGAGCATTGATAAACATCATAAGCTTATGAAACATAAAAAAGAACACATTAGTAAGATAGAAAATTATAAAAAAAAAAAAGATGTTAAAAAGTTTAAATAGGTGAAGTCTATACAAAAGATTCATTATACTAAGTGGCTTGCGAAAGTTGTGTTAGTGAGAAAGCTAATAGAAAATGATAAATGTGTGTACACTTCACTGACCTTAACAAAACTTTGTCTAAAAGATTCATGATTTTCTAAGCATAGATAGTTTAGCGAATGCCAAAACATGATATAAGATATAATCGTTGCTTTACACATTAATGGCTATTAGCAAATTTTAATGGGTAAAAAAGATTAGAAGAAGATGAGCTTCATCACCCATGGGAGTGACCAACTGTGTGAGGTCTTATATTAGTTAATGATTAACATGACATTATATATAAGTTAGATCACCTAACTACTTATCAACACGAGTTAATCATTTTAGGCTGTTAGATTTGGGCCTAAGTAGTTGACGAATACTTTTTAGGTGGGTCTTTTAGTATTTTAGATGTTCGTATGGCTTGACTTTGGTCATGCTGCAAGCATGTCACTTCCCCTGGGTTCAGGTTATGATAAGAATGGAATTAGATGCAATCACCAGCCAAAAGTACGTTGCTAAGTATTGCAGGATCTATGTACTACATGATGGGAAATAACATTCTAAGAGGATCTCTCTAGTTTTTCCTTTGTCTCATTATTAGGCCATTATGCAAAACAAAAAAAAAGATTAAGACTTCTTCAAAAGCCCTTAAATAACCTCGTGTAAAGAAGCCCATAGCCTAAAAATTCCAAAAAACCAAACTAAATCTTTGTGCTTCTATAGCAGCTTTATCAATTTCCCGATGTCAAATAAAGACATAACATCTAAAAATAATCTACTTTCTTCTTTAAAAGAACTAGAGTATGTGTATGATCCCATCACTAAAGCAGAAAGAACATGAAAAGTAGTAGAGTCATTGAGACTTACATGAAACAAAAACAAAGAAGGCTTCATTGTATTTTCTCTAACATGAACATCAGAGGCTCTGCTCTTATTTTAAATGCATAATGGTGCCAATAAGGTTCTTTTGTTTTGTTACATTGTAATTTTTTTGATTTAGATGTAGATTAAAGTACTAAGTTATTTTTCCTTGGAATAGATAACTACTCTTTACTATAACTCTTTCACAATTCTAATAATATATTTGCTTATACAAAAAAGTACTACAAGAAGGGAGCCACCTCTGGAATCTACATCACTTGTTGTTGTATCATAATGAGCATGTTGCATGCAAAAGGGGGGAATATGTGAGATCCTACATCGGTTAATGACTAAGACATAATATGATATACAAGTTAGACCCCTAATTACTTATACAATTTGGTGTAACCATTTTAAGCTTGTGGATTTATGCTTAAGTGGTTGAAAAAAAAAGGTAATTGGGTAAGTCTTATTAGTATTTTAAGGCTTGTGCATCAAGACTCTGGTTTTCCTAGACATATGTCATGGCCCTGAGTTTCAGTTATGACATACTACTATGAGGTTATGCCATTTGGTTTGAAAAATGTCGGGAGAATATATTATAGGATTGCGAACATGATACCCAATGAGTACAATGACAAAAATGTAGAAGTTTATATTAATGACATGGTAGTAAAGATTAGAAGTATTAAAAATTCGACAAGAAACCTCATTGAGGTCAGTGTCATAAATAAAAACCGATTAAAGTTAAATCCACAAAATTATATCTTAAGGGTAAAATTTGGAAATTTTTTAGGGTTTCTAGTCTCTTAGAGGGAAATTAAATCCATAAAATATCAAAATGATTTTAAATAGGGCACCTCCCAAAACCTTTGAAGAAGTCCAAAATCTTAATGGAAGGATTGTTGCACTTGAAAGAATCATTTTTTATTCAGCTTTAAGATGTCTACCCATTTACCAGCTACTAAAAAAAAATTTAACCTTATGAGATCTAAAAGACTTTTCAAAAAGTGAAACATTTTATGAGTTTGCCTCTATCACTTAGTCAATCTATAGAAGGGAAGACTTTGTAATTATACCTTATAGCCACAAGTTCAATTGAAGATTTTACCATGATTAGAGAAAAAGGTAAGGAATAATTTTTGATCTATTATGTCAATGGAGTTTTGAAGGGGCTAGAAATTGAACTACCAAAAGATGGAAATTATTGCCTGTATACTGTTATACAACTCCAAAAGGTTAAGACAATACTTTAAAGTGCACATTATTTGTGTTAGAATAGTTGTACCATTGAGAAAATTATTATAGAAGTTAGATATATTAAGGAGGATGGTTCAATAGTCAATTAGGTTAGAAGGATTCAATGTTAGATTCGAGCCTCACAAGAACCTAAAGGCTTATATACTAGCTAACTTTGTTTTTGAATACATAGGTGCATAGGCAGTTGAAGAAAAAAAAAAAGAAAGTGATCTTAAATTAGAAGTAGTTAAGTCTTGATAGATAAACATTGATTCTTTAATAAATTAGCGGGGCACGAGAACATGGATAATCTTGCAAGGCCCTCATAAACTCTTAATCATGAATACTGCTAAACATAATTTCCATGTAAGCAATAATATGTTAATATGAAGCCATCATACTTGAGCTAAAGATCAAACTATAAATATACCCTAAGAAGCTTATCATTAATTCAAACTTTAAGTTAATTATAAGTAAGATTCAAGGGAAATAGGCTCTGAAGGATTAGAAGTTGAGAAGATACCTATCTTAAGCCTAATAACGGATTAAGCTCATTTAAACAAGAGGTGGTATGATGAAAGTAGTGGTTATTGGAAGAGAACTAAAAAATGGTAGATTATTTGGAAAAATAAGCAACCAAACGAGAGATTCATACTGATTGTTTATACGAGGTGCTGAAGCAACCAAGTGAAAAGGTTGAGATAGTCACCAATATGAGAGTTGGCTAGGATTTACCCCTGTAAGACAATAATTTTCAAATACCATGATAAAGAATGAACTCCCAAAGATAGAATCCAAGGATTAAAGATCATAAGAAGAGTACAAATCTATACATGAAAGATGCAATTCTTTCAGCTGAAGTAAAAGCCACCTAACTAGATGCATAGATGTGGTAGAAGTTGATTATATGTAGCTTATCAGACTTATGAAGAGAAGTTAGAGTAAAAATTGTAGCTTATCAATAGTAAGTCACCAAGTTTCACAAAAAAATGTTTCACAAAAAAAAGGTAAGAGTAGGGCTGTAAACAAGCTGAGTTGAATAGTGCCTTGCTTGAGCTCGACTCATTTAGGGGCTCAAGCTCGTTTCAAACTTATTTGAGCTCGGCTCGTTTAAATTTTTTGGTGTTTGAGCTTGGATCTTTAAGAGCTTGGGTCGATAGCTTGTTTGGAGCTTGGCTTGTTAACTCAATCGAAACTCTGCTCAAAATTCAATAGGTTTAAGGCATTTAGATTAAAATGACGTAGTTTTATAGGAAAGAATTAAAATGTTAGACTTTGTTCGTGAACATTTTTGCTAATATTATAAACAAACTCAATTTGCAAGCTTGTTCATTTAGAGGCTTGCGAACATGTTTGTGAACACTTAAATGAAATAGTTCGTGAAACAACTCACGAGCTTATAAACTAAGCTTAAGCTCGGCTCGTTTATTAAATGATCTTTGATGATTAAACTCGAGCTCAACTCGTTTAGCAGAACAAATAAACTCAAATTAGCATTTATCGAACCAAGCTCCAAACTGTTCACGAGCGTATTGGTTCATTTACAGTCTTATATAAGAGTGAAAACATTAAAAAGGGCAAGAAACTATGGAGAAAAATTGAGATCTTCCCACGAACTTGTAATGCTAACACATTAAAAAGGTGTTATGTCCTTTTTTGAAAATTATCTTATTACTTAAATCTTTTGATGTATTTCTTAATCCATATACTATTAACCTTTACCTTATAAGGCATAAAAGCAATAAAATGTATATCAACAGCCTGACTTTTTTTTGGAGTAGCTAGAAGCCATGAGTTGAAAGTCTTTACTGGTAGACAAATAAATGAAAAAATAAGAAAAAAATTAAAATAGATCTCTATCAAATTACATAAGTTAAATAAAAATAACAAAACATGCACATTACACATCTTCTTGAGACAATACAAAATCTAAAAAATAGCAAAATTATGGACATTGCATGTCTTCTTAAAATTGCACAAACGCTAAAAAACAACGAAAAAAAGTACAATACATGTCCTCATGAGACTGCATAGAGGATAAAAACTAAAATTGTGCACATATGCGGAGGTTCAGATTCGGATTCCAGTTCCCCATCATGTGTAGCAATCATCACATGCCTATTTGGACATTGTGAGGCAATATGCCCATTCCCCAAGCACTTAAAACACTTGATTTATTTACTTGGAGTAGCTTTATAAGGCGTTTCCTTTATTGATTTTGGTGCATTAGCATTCGACCCCTTTGTAGAAGTTGAGGGTGAATTCCTTTAAAAAGAGTACTTGGAATCTCCCTTGAAATTTGAATAGCCTCCACTTGAAGTTGAAACTTTGGTATACTTAGGTTTCATCAAAATTTAATTCTTCAATCTTCTCTCAACCTTCATGCTTTTTCAACTAGTTTCTCCATAGTATTGTATTCATAATCTCTAACTCATTAACAATATTTGAATTCAATCCTCTAAGAAATCTAGACATCAATCTTTGATCAACTTCTTTAATGTTAGCCCTTGCCATGATCATCTCCATCTCCTTGTGGTATTCTTCCACACTCTTCCCACATTGTATTAATCTCGCCAAACCATTGTACAAATCTCTATAGTAATGAGAAGGTACAAAATGGGTTCTCATTAACTCTTTCAATGTTTCCAACCATGTATAGGTCTTATTCCCTTCCCTCTTCGATTAGCCTTCAATTGATCCCACCAAAAGGTAGCATATCCTTTGAATTCTACGGCTGCCAAGTGTGATTCTTCTCTTCGGAATAATTATGACACTAAAAAATCTATTCAACCTTTCACTCCTATTCAATATACTTTTCAACATTATTTCTCCCCTCAAAGAAAGGAACCTTTATCTTGATGGAAGTAAGATTATTGTCATGTCGTGGCTGATTCTCTGCCTCTTCTTCGTCCTTATGCCTTTCCCTCATTCCAACTCTTATAGGTTGAAGTCTTTGTGGCAATCTTACTAGTGGTGCTGGCTGCTCCCTCTCTCACATTAAACGGTTCATGTTTTCAGTTAAAGTAGCCATCATCCTTGCCATCTCTTCCATTCTTGCACTATTCTCTTGTATGTATGTCTCAAAAGTAGCAAGTTCATTTTGAATGTCCTCCTTTTTATCATGCGTGCCTCTCCTGCTCATGTTTGAAGAAAGCAACAAACGCAACACTGACAAGAATAAAGGTTAGTAGCAAACTAAAATTCACACAAGGTGTCTTACCTCCCCTCCTCTTCTTCTCTAATTGCACTTCTGAATAATCTCCACAAATCAAACTCCGTTAGACGTTCAAAGAAAATAGAACCTAATTTTTAGAACTAGATAGAAAACTTGACAAGTATCTGGAGGCAACACAAGAGAATTTGTGTTACACGATTTAAAACCAAGTATCGACACAAACAAATGATACTTAGCAATGTAACGGAATTCAACGCTAGATAAAAAAAATTGGAAACAATGAGGTCAATGAAAAAAAAGGAATTTGGATATAATGAATCAAAACCTACTTACTCTTGGCAAGCTAATTTATGGACCTAATCAATTCTACCCAATCCGGTAACTTTTAGACTCTATAACCCACTTCAAGCAATCAATTCAGATGGTATTTCACATGCGATTTGAATTCAAATAGCCCCTAAGTCTCAATTTTTTTCGAATTGAACCACACAAATTCAACAAACTAAGCTTGAATTCAATCTTTAATTATTTTCTTGTTTTTTTGAAACCACTTTTCTTCTTTTTTTTTTCTTTTCTTGAATTCTATCTTTAATTCTTATCATTTTTTTTATTTTTGTTTTTTTTCTTTTAAAATTTGAAATACTAAAACAATATTAAGATGGATGAAACTTATGGGAAAAAGAAAATTAAAGACTACTTGCAACTCAGTTCACAAAACGAAAGATGAAAGACTCAAAACGAAAGACCCAAAATACAAAATGAAAGACAAAGACCCTAAATGAAAACCAGTTCTAGATTCAATAAGATGAAAGAAAACCTAGATAGAATAGATAGATAAGAATTACCTATTTTCAGTGCTCTAATACCAAATGACGCGGAACCCTATGGCAATAAATGCCTCAAACTTGTATGCACACTTTGATTGAGAATTCTGAAAGCGAAAGCAACATACCCTCTGTAACACCTGTTGCTTATGAAAGCAAGAATGCTAATAACGGAGGATTTTGTAAGGTGGAAATAAGAAAAATGCCACAAACAAAGTTTGATAAGTAAATTTGAATTCCTGATGTAATCCAAGAATTAGAGTTTCTCTCCCTTAAACTAGAATCACATGAAATAGTTTTGAAAAGAATAAGTAACTTCGAAATTTGATGAATTATTGATTATCTCTTACAAGTATATGTTTCCCCTTTTATAATGAAAGACATAAATCCTAATGAAATAAGGAAATCTAACTAGAATCTAAAAAAAAAATCCAAATCCTAACTAGATAAAAAAATCTTATCTAAACTAATCCCACTTTAGCAAAAATATAGCAAAAATTTGTCCAAAATACTTGGCTAACAAAAATAGTCCAAATTCACTTCCATGCAACCCATGCACTCCATGCATGCAAAATTCAACCCAAACTTGTTTTCCTCTCAAAAAGCTTCATTTTCAAGACATATTATAACCATGATATACTTTGGATTTTCCTCAAGCTCCTTATCCATCTTCTTGACAACAAGTTCTTGTAATTCCTTTGATATTTCTTCTTGTACATACATTCTTAAGCTTGCTTGAAATTCATAGCTCGACTCCTAGTCAAAAGACCATTTGGTAACATCAAAGGATCCTTGATAGCTCTCTTGCTCGCATCATAAAGAAAGTCAAAAAAACAGGGCATGACGAAGAGAAAATGAAGAGGAAAAAAAAAGAAAAAAGAAAAGAGAAAAAGAGAGAGGAAAAAGAAGTTAAAGTGTTCCCTAATCTCTGAGGAAGTAAAGGAACAGAAAAGAAGTAAAAGAATAGTGGAAACAAAGAAGGAAAAAATAGAAAACGGAAGCAAAATGAAAATAGAGGAAGGAGAAGAAAACAGAAAAAGAGAGAGAAAGAATGGATTGCCACCGTGCATGGGGGATCCCTAGCAATCGGGTAAGGTTGTGCTGAAGCTAGGAAAGATGTCGGCGTCGAAAAGAGCCTGGAGGAGGGAGGAAATCGCCGAAAAAGTTTGAGGTTACTGTTCTGAACATTAACCTTTGTTGCTGCCTGCTGAAGGTAGACGACAACCCAAAAAGGTAGCTCAGGCTGCATTTTGTGGTATTTTTCCTCTTAAGTACTTGAATTTTGTAAAATTATAATTTGATCCTTAAAGTTATAAATTTATGCAATTGAGTCCTTCCAAAAACTTTTAATTGTTTTCAATTTAGTCCTTTCGAATTTTAGTTTTGGCAAATTTTATTTTGGTCCCTAAAGTTTTGGAGTGCTTACAATTGAGTCTTGCAAAATTTTTAATTCTTTTCACTTAAGTGCCTCTGCCTAATTGAATTATAAAAATTACAAATTGACCTTCGAACTTATTGCTAGACTTCAATTGAATCCCTAAAAAGTTTAAAACTTATGCAATCGAGTCCTTTTGGGTTTAATTTTGAATTTATTTTATAAATTGGACTAATTAGTTAATTAATTTAGTTAAATTATGATGGATACTGTTAAATATAATTAAATATGATCAATTGAGTTTGATATTAAATATAAATAGCATTTGTAAATATTTTAAATATAATAAACACATGTCGAAAGTCAAAATTTAAATAAAATAAAACTATTTCATAAATATGAGTAATATGATAAAAAGAGAACAAATATTAATTCATGTATTTATTTCATATGAAATATAAATGAAGAAAATTAAAGATTTCTATTGAATTATATAGGACCATTAAATATAGGAGTCGAGCGAGGAAAACAACTCGAAGCCTGAACTTATTTCTGATTGAGAGGTAAATATAAACTTTAAGTATAATCATTGAAATGATTTGCTTTTGTGAAATTATTAATTATATGTTGATTAATTTTTTGGATCAATACTGAAGTCCGATCAATTGATTTTATTGATATTGATTATATGTTGATTAATTGTTTGGATTGATATTGAAGCCCGATCAATTGATTTTATTGATAGTGATTATATGTCGATTTATTTGTTTGGATCGGTACTGAAACTCGATCATTTGGACATATTGAAAGTTGTGATATTCATATAGATGTCATTCAGAAGCATTCATACAGGACTTAATAAAGGAGTTGTGACTATCTCGACTTATATTTACAAAATTTCACAGGTAAGACCCACGGGTAATTATATGATTTTACAGACTGGACCTATGAATCAATATATAATTTATAAATGGACCTTTGGGTCATACAAGAACTTGATACTGACCAACCATATGTTATATGTTATATGAAATTCTCAGGGCAGTACTTAGTTTGATGGGTCAGAATGAAATTAAATGAAATCATATGACATAAACATATGCATATCGATGTTATTGATTATTGTTTAAAATTATGATTAATTTCGATTTTAAATTTATATTAGTTTATACTTGTTGAGTATGCGAATTATCAAATTGCAAATTTATGATATCAGGTTCTTGATTGCAACTGACGAAGTTAGTTCACGGCGTGAAGTGTAGCACTTTGCTCTCATTATTGCACGGGTTGTTCAGCTGAAACTTAAGGTATCTCTATCTTATTTTTGCATCCATATGTATAGTTGTTTTTATGAAATTTATGTAAAATAATGCATAAGTAGGGTTTTTGGAAAATATGTTATTATATATGTAAATGTCATATATTCAAGGTAAAGAAAATGATAACTGTTTTAAATTATAGTAAATGTTGTGTTTAAAAAGAAATTATTATTCACTTTATTAATGATGTATATAGGTATAAGTTTGTTACACTTAGCTTGCAAAAACATCATTCTCTTTGATTTCTCCCTCTTCAACAACCTTTGTTACTTGCTCAAGATTGTCAATACTCTTGACTTGACATTTTACCCTATCCTTATATTTCTTCACATATGCTCTTAGGGTTTTCAGCTCTTCTTCTTTGGCATGCGTTGCCTCAAATTTAACATGCATAGAGTGCAACTCAACAAGCTTGAACTCCTTTGCCTTGAGTTCATTCTCAAGGATAACTTTAGCGGTATACTCCCTTTTATATATACCTTATCTTCCGGAGACATTGTAGTGTGCCCATAATGAAATGTCTCGTAATCCTTCAGCATATTCTTGAAGTAGAAATTCAAACCCCAAAAAGTGTTGAAGAGCCTAGGAAAGGTTGAAGAATAAGAACACAACATGTGGCAAGATTATGAAATATAAATTCCAAGGAATCATTAAATATATTAAAAGAAGAGGAGGGACAAGAGAATCACTCGTCGAAAAACAATTCATGAATATATTTATCCATTTTTTATATATCTATTGCTGATAAGATTAAGTAAATCTTGAATAAAATCCATGAATAATATTCATACAAACTACTTTAGGGTCATAAGTACTTGCTTGCGGATTATTATTGTAAGGTATATATTCTTTTTTTTTTTTTTTTTTTGCAAGTTTAAGGTATAGTTATTTGAATTAAATAAGATAGTAAGTTCGTAATTATGTTTGAATTCAAACAATTATTTAAACAATAATTTAGTATTAGTGTAATGAAAACCTATTATAATTATATTTCAATTTAAAACAATAATCTAGTAGCTAGTGTAATGGAAGTGTAGATTATTGTTTTAAATTCGACAGATAATTATTTATAGGTTCCTGAAATTTTGCATAATATACTCTGTGATTTCTCTATTTTGGAAATTGTATCATCGGGTCTCTCAGGTTTAAAAAATTATACTATCAGGTCATTCCATCCAGAAACGGCGTTAGTCAATTGAAAAAGTCAGCGATTTTGATTAAAATTTTTCAAAATAACAAAATTACTCTTTGGTTTATTTGAATCGAACCATGGTTTATTTGAATCAGACCATACTAATTAAAACCAATTTTAAAATTAATCAGACCATACTAATTAAATCCAATTTTAAAATTAAACCATTATTATCATGGCTTCCTCTTTTTGTCTTCCGTTCTTTTCCGAAATTTTTTTTCAACAATTGTTGTTAGCCGGCGTTCTCTCCTTCCTCTATCGTCCTTCTTCTGCATTGGTTCTTTTGCAAGCTCCTGAACACAAGTGACTAGAAGTGAGCTTCTGAGATATAGAAGATCAGTTCATGTTTCTTATACACCGTTCTAGATTTGAGTTTTTGAAGAGATTCTTTGTTTCGTTTCGGTTCAGAGAATTTAAATCTGTACCCGAAACCGATACAAGTGGGTATACGTGGTTGGTAATTGATTCTCTGCCCTCTGCGTTTGAAGGCTTTGTGATGAAAGATGATGATTATGGATGGATTTCAATTTGTTTCAGTTTGGTTGAAAGACAAAAGGAAGCAAAACTCCTCGCCGGCAACTCGACGGAAGCAGAAGAAAAAGGGAAGACGAAAAGAGAGAACGCCGCCACCACCATCTTCTTCATTTTCTGTTTGCGATGTTGATGTCTGTTAATTGCGTGTGATCTGGTTTCATGCTTTCTTGTTCTTTCTTTTTTTTTTCATTTTTTGTTTTGTTGGTGGTGGGAAAGGAAGAGGCAGTAGAGGTGCGGTCTAGAGGTGGTGGTGGTACTGGTGGAGGTTTGGGCAGATGAGTTTGACGGCGGTGGATTTAAGTTTTGATTTTGATTTCTGGAGGTGTAGACTGTAGAGGTGGAGATGGTGGCGGTGGCGGCAGTGATGGCGGTGGTGAAGTAGATGGGAATCAGTAGAGGGGAAGAAGAAGATAAAAGAATAGATTCAACAATTAAAATAATAATAAGGGTTTGATTTAAAAATTAGGTTTAATTAGCATGGTCTGATTCAAATAAACCAAATGATAGTTTTGTCATTTTGAAAAATTTTAATCAAAATCGTTGATTTTTTTAACTGACTAACGCCGTTTCTGAACGGAAAGACCTAATAATATAATTTTTTAAATCTGAGTAATCCGATGATACAATTTTCAAAATAAAAAAATTCTAAAATATATTATTCAAAATCTCAACAACCTAATTCAAAACAAAACTCTTCGGATTGATGTAATACAGAAGCAATAAGTATTTTGAACCGACAACATCCATAAATAGGGTCTTATCTCATAGTCATTACTATCTCTGCATTTTTGGGTTGCAGACATAAATTACATGTGTGCATTCAATTATTCTAAATAAGGCCAAAAATGAACATGTAATTTTCAAAACCTTATGATTAGGTTACATTTGTATATTTGGGGAATCTGACATATTTTAACCATCTTCTCGGACACAAAAGTTGAAACATCAATGGACAACACTCCTCTCCTTTAACTATATGGTCCCAATTCCCAACCCAAAACTATATGGTCCCAATTTCCAACCCAATATCACCCTTTTTTTTTTCTTTATTATTATTATTATTATTATTATTATTATTATTATTATTATATTGGTGCATTTTTTTAAGTCATACGGTAAATTCAGTTTAGTATTATAAAATTTCACTTGACTGTAAATTTAATGGTTTTAACAATTTATAATATAGATTTCAACACTATAAATTGCCAACCATTATGACTGATTTAGAGACTGAATAAATATAATCCAATATATGAGTACCACTTTGTTGCTTCTGGCGGCCAAAAACTTTTGATTAATAATATTATTAATATTATTTCCATTTGATTCCACATAATATATTATGTAATGATTCTGATATACTTTAGACATATATAAAGCTTTATATATCTTTTCTTTCTTCTCTATAACATGTGAATATTAATCCATGGCTAAAATATCCTCTCTATTCCATCTTCGTCTACTTTACACTCTTCTCATCTACTTTTTTATTCTTCTTGTCAACTACTTTTATTTCTTGAACCAAAATAAGATTGGTTTCCCTGATTTTTTTTCTTCTCTTTATTCACCTCATTCTTCTAAAACTATTGGTTATAATAACAATAATAATAATAACAATACAGCCATAGAGACCGATCATGAAAAGCTCCATCTTCCTCCTACGCCAACCACCAGTAATAATAATAATAATACTTCTTTTCTTACAGTTTTGGCTCTTTCTTCCTCAGAAAATTTAGTCGAGAGCTCCGGAAATTATATTGATGGTGTCAAGAGTCCTGTCTCAGTAGTTACTAGACCAACTGAAGTAATAAGCATAATAATAATTTTTTTTTTTTTTTTGTGTTATTGAGATTTGAAATTTTATTTTTGGATTTGTGGCAGTTGGGGGTGATTAATGAGAAGAAGAAGAAAGAGAAGGGAAGTTTGGAGGCAGTAGAAATTGGTTTGGCTAAAGCAAGAGTATCAATTCGAGAAGCAATTAGAAACCGAAACTACACGTCGTATAATGAGGAGACTTTTATTCCCAGAGGAAATCAATACAGAAATTCCTACGCTTTTCATCAGTTAAGTATGGATATGCACATATTCCTTTTTTTTTTTAATGCATTTTGCATCTATTCTTACTACCTTAACAAAAAGAAAAAAAAGTTGATTAAGATCAGTAAAATATGGTAAACTTGCTCTATAAAACTCAATAATTATAATTAATTCCCAATATAAACTTTTGTGTTCAATCTACAAGCATCATAATTTTTAATAGTATCTGTATTTACTCTTGAATAATCAGCTAACTAGAGTCCCTTAAGATAATAGATAGCGATTTTCAACTCCCTCTTTTTTAAAGAAATATAAATATATCCGAATTAGTAGGCCTCTTAAAAAATAATATGTAAAAAAATATATTAAATATAAAATAAAATCAAACAATACCAAATATTACCACATACAAATGAGCTAGGTAAAAAGCTCTGGCTATATATATATATATATATA
>CANUEY010076896.1:0-33237 GCA_948099555.1 Croton setiger
TTTTGTAAACTCTTTTTAATTTTTCGGAAAAGTTAAATTTTCCCTTCTAATTTTTAGACTTGTGTAGGATGATTAAAATATAAATATGTAATTATTTAATAAAATATTAATTGAAGTAATAAATAATTGCTGTAGTGATAAAATATGAATGGTTGTACTTTTACAATAAAATATGTTCACGTCAAAGTAAGACATTAAAGTGGTTTAGTGTAATTGGTTAATATGTTACTTTATACCTTCAAGGTCAAGGGTTTGAATCTTACTAAAGTCATTTTTTTATTTTTATAGTGAGTGAGACCCACAGGTTCGATTCAAATAAATCATGGTTCGATTCAAATAAACCAAAGGGTAATTTGGTCATTTCGAAAAAAAACGTTGACTTTTTCGTTGACTAACGGCAGAATTGGATGGAAGGACCTGAGAGTATAATATTTCAAAAGTTAGGGACCCGATGATATAATTTCCAAAATAAAGGGACCTACGAGTTCGTTGCGCCAAACCACAGGAACCCGAAAGTAATTACCCCTTTATAATATATATAAAAGAGTGAACAGATAACATTGACTTGACTTTTTTTGAAATACGTCTATAAAATCAATATTATCAAAAGTAAAATTATATTTATGTAATTATTTATAATAATTAATTAACTAATAAACTTCAATTCATATCATAAGAAATATGGTTATGAATATTAATTAATTAAATTAAAATCTTATTTTAATAAGAAATACTATAAAATTATTTGTAATTAATTAATTATATTAAAATTATATTTTAATAAAAAATATTATAATATTATTTTAATTTATATTAATAGTAGTATTTTGTAATATTAAAATGAAAAGAATTTATATTAATTTCTAACATGTATATATATAATAAGAATCCTGATATGTGAGTTAATTTGAAAGTTTTGGACTTATTTCCACGCATAGCTTTTCTATGGTATGCGGAGTTGGGAACATAAATTTCTGCAAATTAGGGATATGCAAATTTCTGTTTTCAAATACACAGCTCTTAAATAATCTGCATAGGGTGTGGAAGTTATCCAAACATTTAAATTAGCTCATAACTAAAAAAGTTTATATTACATTAAATAAATTAATTTTTTCACTAAAAAAAAAGATGAATAATTAGTCAAAAATAAATAACATACCTTATTATCGTTGATTGCAACATAATCTCTAACATCATTGTTAGTTTTAAAATTAAATTAAGATTCTTTTGAAATTAGTTAATGTTGTTTCAAAGTAGTATATTTAGTGTTTTAATATAATCACCCTTTTATTTTTTTTTTTTTAAAAAAAGTATATTTAGTGATGTTCAATTCTAAACTCTCATGGAAATTACTATAAAAAGGATTAATTGTTTTGACTACGCTATTAATAATAAAGTAAGTCTTTCTAACGATAATTTTTTTTTTAAAAAAAAAATTTCCATAACCTCATTGTATATGGAAATTCAATTAAATATTGTTAATTTAATTAAAAAATTTGTATTAGTTAGTAATGCCAAAATAAATTATATTTAAATTTTAAAATTTTTAAAATGTTTTGCAATTTAATTACAATAATATAAGCATAATAAAAATTAATCTTTAAATTTTATTAGTTTACAGAATAACAAACATGTAAATGATACACTAAAATAGTTAAACAGGAAAAAAAAACTAGTTATAGAAAAGGAGAAATTGAAGTTGGGTGACAATTGTTTAGATTAAGTTTTTATGAAAATTATTTTTAAATTCGAAAAAATTTGATTAAATATTTGAAAAAATTCTGAAGAAGTCCTTAGAATTTGTTGCTACTTCTTTTTGTTAAAAAACAATCATCCTATTACTCATATTATTAGGTGATGAAAGATATGAGTAAATTTTAGAAAATAAGTGGCTTTGAGAATGAAGGAAGGAGAATTTACTCAAACCTTACGTCAAAATTGTCGAGCAAGCCTTTTCATCTCCAAATCCTTACTGCTACAATTTTTAGAAAATAGGCTTCTATAACACTATATATATATATATATATATATATATTTGAGAGTTTCTCATCTCATCTCCTATGCATTCCAAGCTTGGAAAATAAAGAGAGAGGCTCACATTTTTATCTTTTAAGGTTGTTTTTTTTTAACATATAAAAAGAAAGCGTAAGTGAAAAAATCAAACAACTACATGGCTTAGACTTTTTGGCCTCAACTCCGAAGATAAAGTAATACATAGAATATTATGAAGAAAGCAGTACCTCATTAATTTCATTTTGGAAGGTGACTTATACATAAGAGTTCACCTACATAATGACTGGCTCCATGGCCTATAGGGGTAGGATTCCAAGTCAAGCATTATTCTCAACAAATCAAAACATAGCAACTTAACTTTTATTTAATCTGCTGATAAAAATATAACAAATCAAATCCATGATTGATTTATGAGTGCTTCTTTTTCTTCTCCAAATAAGAATGGTTTCTTTGAAAATTCAATACTGCCCACACCAAATTCCACAGACCGATCTCCGGCCACAATGCATTAGGAGAATACAATGGGCAGTGACTAGTCTGCCAAAGCAAGAAATTGCTAAGACGGTTTTCCCCAGAAGTTCGAATTAGGACATCAGGATCAGGACCTACTGACATATACATATGTTTCTCAATATCTACCAATTGTATACTACTTTCCTCCTCTTCGTCTACTTCTTCAATTCCACCATTGCAAGGTTTATTATCGGTGTAATATGGTTTATTTCTAATCAATTTATCTTTACAAGACTCATGAACGGCATGAATGATCTCATCAAATGAAGTATAGGCTAAACATATAAAAAGAAGATACCTTGTGTTATTAGAAGTAGCCTTCATAACCTTTTCTGCTGCAATTCTCACTGGCTCACTTAAAAGCTTCAGATTTCCCAAAAAATACACTTTAATTCCATATTGGTTCACTACACTTTCTTCTTTGAGTAACCCTTCAGTCTTCTCCAATATTAGATCCATCACTATCTTAACCTCCTCGGGCCGTCGTCGGAAATTGTCAATACTGAAGGCATAAACAGTCACATATTTCACTCCTAACTCGTAGCAATACTTTAGTATTGACATAAGAGCGGAAAATCCAGCTCTATGTCCAGCCCCTGCTTCTAGCTTCTCCTTCTTCGCATATCGCCTGTTTCCATCCATTATAAAGGCAAGATGACAAGGGATTGGACCTACAGAAAGAACAGTAAATATGCATTTCCTCATCCTAGTTGCTATACGGCCCAAAATATTGTTACCAGCAATAACTTCCATATTGTGAGAATTGAAAATGCCAATTCCTATTTATCCTGTCAATTTGCCAAACAAAGATTTCAGTTGGTACCTACCTACCAAAATTTAAAAACAAAATGCGAAAAGAGAGTTTTTGCGATTCTAATTGAGGAGGGTACTTAAAAAATTACCAAAAGAAATTTTTGTATTATGGCTGTATGAAGATTAAGTATATGTAATTGCCAAGCGGAAGAATCATGATCCCAAGAAAGATGCAGAGAAAATTGAAGCTAAATGGAAGAAAATTGAATTGCAGTCACTATACTTAAGCTTAAAATCTTCATTTCCAAGAAAGAAACAAGAATCATCCTTAGAGCATTTCCTATTCCATCTGAAAATTTAAAAAGAACTAATTAGAATAATAGCTTTAAAGTGCTTCACTGACACATATTACTAATTTTTTTTAAAAAAAAAAATTCATAAAAAAGAAAGGGGGAAATTGAACAGATTTAGCACATTTTTTTTAGAATCATAGATTTAGCACATTTTAAAGCTTGATGATGGCAAAGAAGTTGGAATCCAATTCGTTTTCCTAATTATGAATCAAAACAAACAATTACTAATACGCCAAATTAGTGAATATTGAAAAAAATAACAGGCAGACAGACAAAACACGCTTTTATACTACCAAATCGTGGTGGTAAAAAAAAAAAGTACCAAATCGTGGAAGAGCAGCGCCGGTGCCGGTGAAAGTTGTCACCGAAGCTGGGGATTGGAGAGAAGAGACGAGAGAGAGAACAAGCAACCAGTTATTAAAAAATTTGATAGGAAGAGAGGAGTTAAAATAGACGGAAATCAAATCTTGCTTGCTCTATTGCTACTACGTCTCTTTCTTTCATCCGTTGTATAAATATTACAGTATTATTATTATTATTTTTTTCACATGGAAATAATAATATTATACATATTTTTTTAGAAAAATATATTAGTGTTTTTTTTTCTCACATTTTGTTTTCAACGCAGATTATTCTATTTTCAAATTTATCAATATGATTTTTCAGAATTATAAAATCTAAATTATTAACTTTTTTTAAGGAAATCTAATTATTAACTTAGCGAATCAAAAAGTTAAAGGAAAATAAACTATGGTTATTGTAAAAAAAGAAATGGTTGATTTTGATAATGAGATTATTATATATTCACACAAATAGTGTGCAGTTCACAGTTTTGGCGTGATGGTCAAACGATGATACCCACACACAATATGTTCTTCCTTTGTCCTTAAGATTATCAAAACTAACCTAAGCTAATATTTAATCTCTTTTTATTCCGTTATATCACAACTTTTTTCAAAGTATATATTTTAATTTTTTGGTGGAAAATATTAGTGGTTAGCAATTTTTTTTTTAATTTAAAAGTAATAAATAGTAAGTAATTTAATACATTAAACAGTATTATTTTATATTTATTTATCAATTTGTCCTAGATTAAAAAAAAATATTGCTCTTAATTAATTAATTGATTATAACGGAATGCATCGTTACACCGTCTTCTCCTTCTTCCTCATTATCCTCGTCCTTCTTCATTTTTTTTGCCGCATTTTTGACAAATATTCAGTCGAAATTTGAATTTATGAAAAATTATATTGAAATATTTTTTATTTTTTTCTAGTAACCAGTATATAAATTTGATATTTATATACTTATTAATATATAAAATTATTATTTTCATACTTATTAATATATAAACTATATTTTTTAAATAAATAGTTATTTGATATTTTATATATTAAACAGTATATAAAATTGATATTTATATTCTTATTAGTACAAAAATTCCAAATAAAGAATATATAAATTTTATATTTTTATACACGTCAGTATATAAAATTGATATTTATATATTTATCAGTATATAAATTTTATTTTTCCAACCAGATAGTATATAAATATCATTTATTAAACATTTATATATTGGTAAGCATATAATGTCACATGTATTCCAAGCATTAAGATGTAATTTGCGAATTTAATCATCTTCTTCCTTAAGTTTTCCTTTTCATTTTTTGTTGAAACTTCCGCCGCCACCTAAAACAAGTCCACCACCACTATTTTCATTTGATTTTTCAAACAAAACTCGACATAAATCAACTATATTCATGCTTGTAACAAGAATTTCGTTTGAAATCAACTAAAAATCTTCTGAAATCACAATTAAAACGCTTGAATTCAATTTGTTTTGCATTTTTTTGGCAGCTGCTTTTTTGAGTTTCGATAGAATTTTTGGCTCTCTTTCGATGAGTTGACGATGGTTCTAAGTATATCAAATGACTCACCAATAGAGATGTACAAACACGAGTAGACTCATATAAACTGAAATAGCAGGTTGATAAATTAAAAAAAAAATTAGATTGTTAAATTTAAAATGCTATTAAAATTTAGTGAATTTTTTTTTTCTATGTTTAATCCGTTTTCAAAATTAAAATAAAAGTAAGTCTATTTTTATATATTCTACAACTATTTAACCAAACCTAAAGCTGAAGCATAAAGCCCGGTTACTTAAAAACAAATCCAAAAACTTGAATGTAATCAAATTACATGAGTTAAAACTTAATTACACCAATTAACCGCACTTACATTTAATAAAACCAAAATTACATTTATTACGGAAACAAGTAATTTTTTAATTTTAATCTGAAGGAGTAATATTTAGTCTTTTTTTTTATTTATTTATATCATTCATCTAATTATACCTTTAATTCTTGGATTATACTATCCTTTAAAAGTAAATAGTGTTACTTTATACTTTAAAAGTCTTAAAAATTTAAAGCATTCTCGTTTTAGGTAACCGTTAATTAATTTTATAATTTTTCAGATATGTGTAATTGGTTATTTAAAAAAAATTATAGCATATATATGTGTAGAGGTGAAATAATCAATAAGATATCTTTATCTTTTAAAAAATATACATCAGCAAAAAATTTATTAGGAGATGATTTAAATTAGGTTGGAAATTATACATATGAATTAAAATAGTTTTTATATAAAATAATTCAGTTTATTTTTATTTGATAACAGTCCAAACATTAATAAATAAATGATTAATTTATTTTATATTTACAATACTATTTATAATTATAATTATAAAATATTAATTGAAATACTATTTATTAATAAATTTTCAAGAAAATACTATTATTAATAAAATATCATTTGAATATATAATTTAGGTTAGGAATAAAATTATGTAACTGAATTAAATAATGTTCTATAATAAAGTAAAATCTGCAATTTTAGGTTAGGGGCAAAAGCAAAAATTTTGCAATAAAAAAAAGGTAAAAGGTAGGCAATACTTAAAATTTTAAATAGCAATTAATTAGGTATTGAATAGATTAGCAAAATAAATAAAATTTAATATATAGCATGCAGTACTCAAAGATTACATTTTCGTATAAGTTCTGAGTGATTACAGAAGTTTATATAGCTTTTCCTAGCTAAATTCATATTAATTGCACATATTTAGGATGCAACTGCTTCTGATCGTGACCTATATGTCAAATTGCTCCCAGCTTTCAAGGGTTAACTATCGGAGCTCGTAGGCGAGCCTAGATAACTGTTGACAGGCTGTCAACGATTATCTCCGGTTCTTAGAAACTCATTAATTTGGCAGATGAACTACTTGGAACTTACTTTCTTTGTTCTCTGGCTTCCTTGTATTTGAGCCTTAATATAAGCTCACAGAAATTGCTTCCAACAGAAATCCGGCAGGTGCAAGTCATTCATGTCTTGTCTTATTATTATTATTATTATTTTTTTAAACTAAGATATTCATCAAAAGAAAATATTACATTATCACGTTATGAATATATTGAAACTAAGCATCCCTATTGTACAAGACTGCAGAATTCATGCTTTTCCGAGCAAGAACAAGCGCTTGGATATTGAACTTCCTTGATAAACGGTTGAAAACAACATAATCCAATCTTCCCACCATGCTCAAAATCTCTTCTTTCATTGAATGAATCTTCCAATGCGAGTCTGTAATTGATTGAACCACTCCTAAGGAATCACTGGAAACAGAACAATACTTTCATCCCTTAGCCAAACACATTTGCAGCGCCATTTTAATAGCGAGAGCCTTTAAGATTAATGCATCACAAATATAGGGAATTTAATTCACAAACTAATCTAAGAGGTTGCCATCTGCATTCTTAACAATTGTACTGATAATACCTTTTGATATTTGTTCTTTAGTGGTTGCATCGCCATTAATACACACCAGCTGACCTAAGGACATAGAATTAAAAATTCTATCATTCCTGGCTTTCCATAGTTGCCACAACAGATAAACAACAAAAATTCTTTATTAGGTGATCTTTTTTGTGGGTATTGGTAAGCGATCTTCTCGATAGCTTTCCTTGGGATTGCTTACCTTGTTCTTGAGTGATCAATTTCAATAATGACGATGCAAATTTGACTTGAACATTCCACAAAATATTTAGTTGGATCTTGACGTTTAAGTTTTTGACCCCACCAAATAATGCCCATGATGATAACCAAGGTTTCGAGCAACAGAGTTTAAGGATTGTTCAAGCAGTCCAGATCAACAACAAGTGAGCGTCTCTTGAGGTCCAAAAAGGTGTTGCAGATTGTTGTGGGTGCTTTTGAGCGAGAAATGATGTTCGACTAAAGAAATTGAGTCATTTGGTCAAAAAAGGTTCAAACGATTTCCGGTTGAAGAAACTAAGTAAATTGTGTGTTTGATTTGTAAAACCGAGCATTGACTAAGGAAGAAAGGTTCGAAATTGATAACTTTAACTGAAATTTGTATTATGACTTGAAGAATGGATTGAATGATGTGAAAACTGAGATTGTTTATAGTTTAAAAATACTATTTCGGTAATAAATTTTGATATTCACCATCTCAAAATTAGATTCAATTGCCTAAGGTTTGAAATATGTTTATATATTTCAACTTCGCGCTTGGTTTAAAATTATTGTGAAATTCATCCCAACTAATCGAGTTATGTAATTCAAAATGCGGTGAAAATGATAAAAATTATGGAAGTTACTAGTGAAAATGTTATTCTACTTAAGCCCATTGATGATGATGTAAAAGTCCATTTTTTTTGGTTAATAATAGTAATAATCAAATTGTAAGTAGTTAAAACTTAAAACTAAAAAGATGGTTGCAACTATTGTGTGGTAGTTTCCTTCCTTCCCTACATTCCTTTGCTAAGAAGTAAATTACGCGCAAACGAATATCGCAATAAGTAATATCCCATCAACCGTTGAATTATTAACTAATACTCCATTTTCATTCTTCTTCAACTGAAATCCTTCAATCGCATCCATTTCTTCACCGATGGCCGCCCAATCCTCCGCCGCGGCCACCACCAATATCATGTTGGCAATCTACGAGAAGAAAACCACCTCCCTTGACCTCTACCGTCCACTTCGTAACTACATAGCCATGTACTACTCCGAACGCGAAGCTCAAAACCTAGACGATGACCTCGAAACTCTTAAGCTGTATCGCTCCGATGTCGAACGCCAATCTGATCCTTCACCGACTGCTCGCCGTGACCTCCTTCAGAATTACTTTAAAGCCCTTTGCTTGGTCGAGACTCGCTTCCCTATATCTCCCGATAAAGATCACATCAATACCGTCACGTTTTTATGGTACGATGCGTTTAAGCAGAAGCAGAAGGCTTCTCAGCAGAATATTCATTTAGAGAAAGCTGCGATTCTTTTCAATTTGGGTGCTGTGTATAGTCAAATTGGGCTTTCGTTTGATCGGGCGACTGTGGAAGGGAGAAGGCAGGCTATTCATGCGTTTATTGCAGCTGCAGGGGCGTTTGCATATTTGAGAGATAATGCAGCGACCAAAGCCTCGATGGGATCGAGTACGACCGTTGATGTGTCGGTGGAGTGTGCTGGGATGTTGGAGAGGCTGATGTTGGCTCAAGCGCAGGAGTGTGTCTTTGAGAACACCATTGCTAAAGGGAGTACCCCTGGAGTTTGTGCTAAGATTGCGAGACAGGTTAGTGGCATTTTTATTCTGTGTTTAGTTTAATGGGTGTGAGGATTAATTTTGACGATAATGGTCAAAATGTGTTTAGATATGTATGGTATCTTATTATGAGCTGTGGACTAATGCATTGCCGAATAATGAACTTATAAGTTATTATGCTAATTTAAAGGAAGTGCAAAAGTTATTGGTGTAAAAGGCTACATTTTTGATAGAGTTCTGATAGATGTTGCAGTAGTTGTTGCTTTTCCACAATTGTTTCAAAATATGTGGCTGCAGCTGGTGTACTGTTTCATTATGACCAAGTATGTTTTTCCCGTAGCAGCATGGCATGTGCTATTATTTGATAATTTTGGATTTCATTGTGCATTGGAAATTAAGATTCATGGGATTTTGGCCTGTTGATTTTGTAGTTATTTTGAATTTGTTTTGAGTTAATATAAATGGAAATAATTTCAGGTTGGCCTATATTATGAGGAAGCTTTAGCTGCATTGAACGTTGCACCTCTAAAGGATCATTTTGACAGGCCTTGGATTGCTCATGTCCAATTGAAGTCAGCTTTGTTCTATGCTGAAGCTTGTTATCGGTATTGTTTAGAGCTGCATGAGAAAGAAGAAGTGGCTGAAGAAATTGCACGGTTAAAGAGTGGCCTTAGTGCCTTATCTGAGGCAAAGAAAAACTCGAAGGGGGCTGCAGCACAGCTTTTGGATGCAATGACCAAGCTTGAATCCAACATCAATCGCAACTTGGAGAGGGCTGTGAAGGAAAATGATAGGGTCTACCTTATGAGGGTTCCTTCCCCAAGTTCCTTACCTCCTCTTCCAGCATTTTCTATGGTGAAGTCAATGTCAATGAATGAGGTATTAGATGCAAGCAAGGAAAAGATGTTTGCGAGTCTTGTTCCAGACAGCAGTGCAAAAGCTCTTTCAAGGTATACTGAGATGGTTGATGATGTCATTAGGACGCAAGCTGAGAAATTACAACAAGCTAGTGAGCTAACTCGAGTGAGGCTAAAGGAAATGGACCTACCGGAATCAATTCTTGCTTTGGAAGGAAATTTTACACTCCCAGCAGATCTCAAGGAAGATGTGGAAGCAGTGCAGATTAGTGGAGGCCCTGCTGGTTTGGAAGGTGAGTTACAGCAACTTAAAGATTTGAGAAGGGTGAACCACGAATTGCTGGTCCAGACTGAGGAGCTTTTGCAGAAAGAAGCATCAGAAGATGCTCAGTTTAGAAGTCAATTTGGTACACGGTGGACTAGGCCTCAGTCCAGCACTTTGACAAAGAACTTGCAAGATAGGTTAAACAGGTTTGCAGCTAACTTGAAGCAAGCTGCAGACAGTGATGGCAGAATTGAGCGTTCAGTGAGGGATCATTCTGCTCTGATGTCAATCCTTGATCGCCGACCAGTATGTCTTTCCAACAATATGTATTATTTTTTCGTGCATGCACAGTTGATCATAATTTATTTAACTTTTTGTGCCAACAGTTTTTTAAAGGACATTATTATACTTTTTGGCTGTTCTGTTCATTTGATCTATGCAAACATATTGATCAGTGAAAAAGAACATCGCTTGTGAGATTTTGAAATCTGGAAATGTTTATTGAGATTAGCTATTAATTTCTTCTCTCACATAGCATACAAAATGTCCTACTCTATTGGAGTAATGCAAATCTCTGTATAATAATTTATGCCCTTTTCCATTTTTATCAGATAGAATCTGCTCTTCCATCTCTGGCTCGGCCAATAATGTCTTTGGATGCCAATGAAGATGCTATAGTGGGGTCATTGAAGCAGAGCTTGGTATGTTTATTCTTATAATGTTAGACTTAGTGATATATTTTAAATGTGTGCCTTTTAATTTTCTTATAACCTTAATTGAGATTCAAAAGTAGAAAACTACATAAAAAGAAAGGGGGAAACATTATGCTTTTTCAATTCCTCGGTCATGACGTTTGAGCTCAATTTCTTATTTTATAACATTTCAACTTTGGTGGTCTTCTTCTGACAACCTTTGGGCTTGTGGAAATATGCAGAGGCAATTGGAGATTCTTGGTGCTCAACGGGCAGGTCTTGAAGACATGCTTAAGGAGATGAAAAGAAAGGTGGGCCTAAATTTCAACTCATTTTTTTTCTTTGGTAGCTTATGTTTTGCTTAACTAATTTTCCCTTTTCTGAACAATTTACTAAAAATCTGATTTTAGACACATGAAGCTGCATGAACCTTGCTTTCTTGGACTGTTTAGATTCCTGCCAGTTGCAATATGTCGTTAAATAAAAATTATTGGGTTTCTGTGGTGGCCTGGAATAATTGACTGCTGCGTATAATTTACTGGAATGCTATTACAGCAACTGCATTCTGATCTCTGTGTAACAGCCATGCTATTCATTTATGTTATGTGTTATCATCTGCTTGCATGGTGATATCCTTGCTTGATATGCTATGATAAAAGCATATTTTCATTTTATTGTACCAAAGTTTACTTGCCATGAATTATGGGTCTCATTTTCTTAATGCTTGATGCAGATTACTGCATCCCGATAATACACACACACACACCAAAGCATCACCTTTTCCAGTATTTTCTTTTGCTGTTTTCTCTTTTTCTTATATTTAGTTGAATGCCTATATGGTTTCAGGACGACATATTACCGAAGTTGATGACATCCACTGGCTCCTACGAAGATCTTTTTAGGAAAGAGATAGCCAAATATGATCAGATCTCGGAGGATATTGCCCAAAACATTGAGGCACAAGAACAAATGTTGTTGCGAATTCAGGTTTATTTGATTCTTTTCAATGTGCAATTTGATATTTGCTTTATAACTTTTTAATGTTGTTATGGCAACAGATTGAAGCTGCTTGCTAAAATTATATCTTAATGATGGTTGAAAACCTTATTTGTTGACACCAACACTTTTAAATTGCCACAGTCGTGTGCCGTTATTTTTTTCGCAGCACATACCTCTTACTAATTTGACACTAGCTTTTTCTAAGTTTTCTCAGCACTTTTATTCTTTTTGTATTGATGATGTTAATTTGAATTTAGCAAGCAACTGTCCATAGGTTGTAAGAGCTGCTCTCCTTCTGCAGTTGAACTATTTCGTTCATAAGTTGCTTTTAATTGATGTTTTTATGTAACTAAAGAAAAACTTCCTAATCTTTAGAATTGAAGACTATAGAAGTATACTTTTTTTTTTTTAAAAAAACTTTTCTGTCAAATATTTAGCATACTGTCAGAACTTCTTCCATTACTGAAATTTATAAATTGTCCCTCTACAGGCTCAAAATGATGAGTTTTCTGCTGTCTTCAACCTTGAAGATTACAAAGGTAAGCTTGTTTTAGTTGTTGTTTCAAAATGGATAGTTTTCACATGTGAAGTTGTCTATTAAGCATGCATTTCATTTCGAATGTATTCGGAGTATAACGTTTCTTAATATGTTTGTATGCTTATCTCAAGATTGTTTTTTGACACTGATATTCTAAATAATTATATAACATCTAGTAGAGGGATATGACATTAATATTTTTATATTGACATAGATAGGGGCAGTAGTAGTCCATCACATATTTAACAATTGTGATAAATATAGTTAAGCAATTTAAAAAATTTATGGCAATTACAGATGATATGGGATTAGTTTCATCTAACTAGTGTATCAATAGTAGAAAGGTACAGGGTGTTGGATGCCTCAAATTTATGACAACTCTGTTTTTCTTATCAGATTTAAATACATCAAATGTGGTTTCAGAATAATTTTTCATATTCTGGTCATGCTTTTTCTTGAGCAATTAGGGGTAAATTGATATTAAAAACTTATTTGGATCTACATAATTATATTCTCATCATGTTGGCGATAAATACTGTTCATTAAGTGTTCTTGCCTCTTCACTGCAACAATACAAAGTCTAAGCTTGAGTCAGTTCCTAATGCCTGATTCATTTTCTGTAAGTATTTGTCATCACAGGTTCCCGTTGTAACTCAAGCATGAAAGAAATGTTTACTGCTATGATAATACCCTTAACTTCGTATAAAAGGAACACTCTTCTTCTGACATAATTTCCCCTCCACAATTTGTTTCAGCTTCTCGCGAGAAGTGCTATAAGCAGATACAGGCTGCTATAGCAAAGTATAGAGAAATAAAGGACAACATTAATGAAGGATTGAAGTTCTATGTCACTCTTCAGGTAAGATTTTGCATCTGTTGCTTCTGGCAAATTTCTTTCCCTAGTTTTATTCCTGTTAGTAGGGCTGTTCAAAGTACCATGCTAGCCCGCATTGATTAAAAGATAAAGTATGCTGTAGTACCAAGTTCTATTTCTTTTTAATTACAGGATATACTGCATAATCTTAAATTAATGGAGCAAAATTATGAAAGTTCATTGAGTTGCATGTTCTGACAATGAACAGCCCTATTTGATAGATAGTTCAATTTTCATATTTGTCTGAAGGATGAATGAACCTGCTGAAATCTTTTTGACAGGATGCAATCACCAATATAAAGCAGCAATGCAGTGATTTTGTAATGACTAGAAATATCCAGTGCCGAGAAATGATAGAAGATGTTCAGAGACAAATGGCCGGATTGAGTTTTCAGGATGGGAAGAATACAGGTTCTTACAACTACCCAGCAGTGAATCAGGCCCATCAAACTCCGAGATCAAGTCCACCTCCTCCTGCAGAGCCGCAAAATATTTCCCATCCTCGTGCTCAAGCCCCTTACTACCAGCCTCCTGAGCAACCAAGTATGTCAGGATATGCTCGAACACCTCCCCCTTATAGTACTCCCCAACCCCCACCTCCTTACCATGTCCCCCCTGCTCCAGGCACTCCATACCCACCACCACAGTTTCAGCAACAGCCACCGGCAAATCAGGAGTACGGCCAGCCTGCCTATCCAGGATGGCGGGGCCCATACTACAACGCACATGGACAGCAACCAGGATCGCTACCTCGACCACCTTACACTGTTCCTAATCCATATCAACCTCCCAACCAGAGTGGCTACTATAGGCAATGATTGTGTAGTTACATCTTTTTAATTTTGTTTTTTTGGTTTATTGGCAAATGGAATTTGATAATTTGTGGCATGGGATTGTATCGTCTTCGATCCATTGTTCCACACTTGGTGGATTCAGCTACATATTTTTATTTGGTTGCACAGTATAGTTGTCGTGAATAGCTAGTTAGCTGTATACTGAGTTGCATAAGATTCTTCTATGATTTATATTTGAATTAATAAATTAAAAGTTACAAGCATAAGATTAAGTTGTTTCTGATACCAAATCAGCAAAAAAGGCCTGCCTAAATTGTAAATTCTGCCTCTGCACCGCACGCAATATTAGATGGTATTGCAAACTAAATGACAGTTCCGTTTACATGTCTATTGGTATCCAAACAAAAGTATTAAGATGAGAAGATTGTCTTTGAGCATTTGCTGGCTAATTTGAAACCCAACTGCAATGGGAGAAATTGCATGGCTTGAGTCAGATCTAATTGTTTTACAGGTAGCAAATTGACGGGTACTTCAAATTTATTTCATTGTTTTATATTAATTTTAACAAATCTCCCATATTAAGTAAATATCGTATTTTTTTCAAATATTAAGTGCATATGTTATTTTTTAATACCGACAAATACGTGTATTTTCTTATACCATACTGAAAATATACATATTTACTTCTAGAAAAATATGAAAATATGTATATTTTCTAAAAAATATGTATATTTTCTTATAGCATTTACTAAAATATTTGAAAATTGTTGACATTTACTTATACTAAAGTCTAAAAAATGTGACATTTGTTAATATCACCCTAATTTAAACATATTTTATCAATTTGGTCTAAATATACTCATAAATTAGGAATGGAACTTGCAAGATTTGAATATTAGTATAATTTAATAAATTGACAATATATTAGTTAAAATACTTTTTAATATTTGTGAAAAATAATTTTAGATCATGTTAGAATTTGTGTAGAAGTGTAGAGTAAAGAACAAACCAAAAAGCTTGAATCATTATTATGAACATATAGCAACCAAAATACAATGTCGAATTTCTGTTTCTGAGCAACAACTTAAACTAAACTATATACAACTCATCAATAATCATTCAGAACAACAAAACCTATTATAAGTACAACATTCACAGCACACCACTTGAACTTGAATAAAGAAGTGGCTTCTCATGATGGCTTATGTTGAGCATAAATTGATGAACGGACCGCATGCTGCGGTAAAAGGCCCTTCCCGTTTACAAGGACTTGCTCTATGAAATCCACTCGAATCGATTTGAAATGGTAATGCTGATTCAACCAACGTAATTCATCATTATGGTCTTTAAACAATACAAACACTGGCCAATCCCAGGAACAAAATCTAGTGAATGCAAAAACGGAAAACAGAAGATACCTTTTCTCTCCAAAAAAAATCAACACAACGGTAAGATGGCTCCAATAATGTTAGCTGATCTCCCTCTTTAATCTGCGAGCATGATGTCCGTTACTAACATAACAGCAAAAGTTCATGTTTGCTGATCAAATGAAAGAACAACAAGAGCGCAGTTTAATCTGCGAGCATGATGTCCATTAATAACATAAGAGCAAGAGTTCATGTTTGCATACCAAAGGAAAGAACAAGAGTGCAGAGCATAGGCTCATAGCTCTAGCAAAATCAGAACTTGAGACTGTACTAATAAACTATGATATCATTTAATTTAAATATATTGTCTCTAAGTTCTGTTGGTAAATTTTCTTAATAGTCCAACTGGAATTTTGACATTTGAAAAATCATATAATCTAGTTCCAGCAAGTTAAATGAGAGAAATTAATATCACCCCAGTGAAGGACAAAAATAGAAGGAATTAAAAATTCTGCAACCGGTTCTTACCGCTTCATTGCTTAAACCATACACTGATAGAACAAAGTATGCTTGGTTTGAATCACACACCACATAGTATCTGATAAAAATAAGAAGAAACAAAAATTGAAGATTAGTTGATTGCAATACAATTCATGTGCACAAGTTTAACAAAGTAAGAACAATATTGAAGTTTAGTTATATGTGAATTATTAGTAGGCTTGTTAGCTCACAAGCTAGTATACCTCACCACTAATGAGCCATTCCTCAGCAAATATCTTGGTAATAGTGCCTCTACAGCAAGGCACTATGTATACATGATATCACAAAACAATCTTTCTTGTAAAACCACAAAGTTTGTCATTGTCTAGACTAGAGCTAATTTTTAAATAATATATAATGCCAAAACAAATTGAAAACAGGAGTAGCATGAGATTGCAATTGGTTCATCTGGATGCAGCAAAACCAAATGTTTATGAGAGTGGACTTACAGGGGAGTGATATTCTCATGTTTAACAAAAAAAAGTACTTTTCCCACAACTGCTACTGCTTTGTTCAGGCCATTTGTCAACAGATCAACAGTAGCTCTTTTATATGATGAATTCACTTAAAATCAAGAAGCAAAAAAAAAAAAAAAATCATTAGTGAACTTCCTTCCCGTTAATGGCTGCCATTGATGATGCATTTATAACTAAAACTTGACAACTAATAAAAATAAGATATCTTACCATTAATGGCTGCCATTAATGATGCTGTAGATGCAAGTCGTTTAGCTCTAGTTTGTCCCTGAAAATTGAAACCAGAAAGGAAGTATTATTTAAATCCCAGGATGCTGGATCTCTATTGATTAAAATCAGTACAGAAATCTAGTACCCCCCACACCCCCAACAGAAAAAAAGTACAGTCAGCAAAATAAATATTTGAAACAACATTTTTAGAGATATTATTATTTAACAACACAATAATACATGACTACTAATACAAGAAAAATATATTACCCTCAACAAACTTTCTAACTTGTTGAGAAGATTAACAATCTTTTGAACCTCCTCAGTAGCATTGAGACTAGGATCCTTCAAGGCAGCGGTTTCAAACTCACTAAGAGCCCTCTCATAATTCTCCAAATATTTATTGACCTGAAAACCAAAACAACATTGAATCAATAAAGCGCATCCTAAAATAGCCTCCTAGATTTCCTAGATTTTGTAGCCAGCCTTGAAGCAAAATCCATCGTAAAAGCACATGAATACATATTTTTCCAAATTCTAAGTTCAAAAAAGTTAAAATTTTTATATCAACCAACAAATTAATTTCACCACTTCCCCAAACTGCTGATAGCCCAAACATCAATTGCAGTTTACTGCCAAACAAATAAGTTGCAAAAATAGGTTACCATGCAATGGAATCAAAATTACACATTCACCTGTTAGCGCAAACTTTTTAAAGGTTTCATTTTACAAGAAAATGATGAGAATGAAGCTTTTAACTTACTGTGGCAGAGTTAAAGTACAGGTCTGGATTTGACTTCATGCTTTCATCTTTCTCCTGACATGTACCATCAAAACACTCAGTAAAAAAAAATAATAAAGCAAAAAAATCCATTATTACCATAACGACATTAAATTCAAAATTCATAGTAAGCATCATGTACCCATTATAAACTTATGTGACTTAACAACTTGTTCTTATTAAAAGAGAACTCATCAATAATCACAAAATGGAATTTAAAGGAAGTTTCATCACAAATACATACAGCATTTTGGTATGCTTTTAATGATTGTAGAAGCTTGCTGTGATCCCATGCACCGGCCACGAAAAAACTTGTCAGCAGTGCATTTCCTAAGTTGTCTGTCAATGAGATAGAACGTGTCAAAATAAGATGTTCTATTTCGATCAAAATCACAATAGATTCAAAATAAAAAATTTTTATTCCATTTTTCCAAGTTAAATCTCATGTCAGCAAGGTGATGGCTTGACCATCGTAAGTGCATGGGAGACAACCAACATTGTAGAATGTACATTTTGAGGGTAATAACCAGCTTATACAACGATTATATATTCCCCATGCATAATAGTGGAATCAAAATATGTTGGCCTATCCAAAAAAAGGGATTTGCAACTAGGCTCGTGTCAACCTATACAGAAGGAAAGTCTAGTTTTTGGTGGCAATGTTTTCCACTGTTAACTGATTATAAAGATAAAACTCAATGAGAAGTGCATCTTCAAATGGCCTACTGTTGGTATGAACTGAGCATTAAGCTCCACATAGCCCCCCGGCCCGCCCTGCCCCCCCCGCTCTAGTCTAGAGCATGAGTGGGAGGAGGACAGGAATTATATGTTGCAGTAAAGGTGTGAGTTTAAAGCAGGACAAAGAGAGATGTAAATAATAAACGACAGCATAGCTTAAAAACCAAAACCAACATAAACTAGATAGACTTTTTTTCATGTGGTCTTCGTAGACATTCTTAGTGAAACAAGAAGTGGTATGGTCAAAGTCAGTAACTTTCTCTGAAAATGCGGTTATCCAAAAAGATGGGCAGAAAACACCAAAAACAAATTATATTATCAAGCAATTGAACATTACAAAGCAACACCCGAAAATTTTGTATATTATTCCAAGTACTTTTGGATTAAGACAGTTCAGTTGAGTATATCAAAGATCAAGATAATTGGAAAACATGCATTTGCAATGAGTGATTCAATTTGGAATCTTACACCAGGAGTATCCATCCTTCACATCCAACGAGATAGCATCCTTTGCATGTTGAATGCTTTCACTAACAAGTTTAGCCTGATCTTCAACACCTACACAAGGGAAAGTTCCAAATAAGCATAAAAATATATGGAAGTTAAGATCTAAATCAAAATATTTGATTTTTTGATAACAAGAACAAGTTGAATGAACAATTTGGAGCAGCCTAGCAATTCACAGTTCATACTGGATTGGAACATGAAAACTCATGTACTGAACCACAAGATGTCCAAAAAGTATAATTTTTAAATGAAAAAGGCCAAATTCAGCTCCTTTTGTTCCCTATCTATGTCTTTTATTCTACAAAGATTTGTGAATGGAAATTCAAGCCTAACATAATGCAAACTGATAGTTGTACAAGGAGCAGAAACTCAATGTTGACCATATATATTTTCTTCTCAAATTCTCCATAAGAAAAAAAAAAAAATAACGGTAACATTATTTTGCAAGCATGGGAAGATTACAAACAAAAGAAAAAAGTAAAAATTCCTGCCTTGGGCCATTCTTCTTTCAAGCATTGATAAAAGGCAAAGAATCTTCTTGTTTGGGCCCTGAAAAGTACAAAAAAAAATGCAGTAATTAATACCTAGCACTAATACAGAATTACAAAATTGAAAGTAAACTCAAAAACATGACTGCATCAAACTAAAAAACTGAATAACTGGTTATCATAAATAACCTTGCTTAGAGCAAGACTGAAACAGTTCTTTGCTGCAGATAGATCTCCCTTCTTCCAAATGCAATTACCCAAACATAACCAAGCATCTGCAAGAGATGGATTCAACTTAACCTGAAGTATGACAGCAAGCAGTCAGTTTCCAATCAACATCATAGACAAAAAATTATTGACATTTTTTGCTTACAGCTTTTGAGAGATGATCCTCTGCTTCTTTTTTATAGTCAGGTAATACATCCAATATCTTTCCTCTTAGATATTCATATTTTGCACGTTGCACTGGTGATTTCCTTTGTTCTGCAAAATAATGAAGATCTTGTTATAAACTTATAATTAAACCAAAACAGCAATGATTGAAAATTAGGTGGCAATTAATGCCATAATGCTTGTAATTTTATGAATCATTAGTCACATAAGCAATCGAAAAGCCAAAACGCTTTACCAGAACTTATGATTAGTTCAGTACCCACTAAATTAAAGAAATAACCCACCCAAGAAAACCAACTGTAGTTTCAAATATTCTCTCAAATTCTAAGTCCAAAAAAGAAAATAACAGGAGAGGAAGGATGATATTTAAATGAGAATAAAGAGGGAAAGTACCGAGAGGAATTGAATCGAGGAGGTTGAGAGTGAGATCAGAGTGAGATTGCAATTTGGAGATTTTGTCAAGTGAGTTTTGAGGGAAATAAGTGTCTCGAAGAGAGTAAAGATCATCGGCTGCTTTTGAGACTTTAATCCATAAATCTTCTTCTCCTCCTCCTTCAGGTGTCATCGTCGTCTTGCGCTTTCGAGCTTTACAGAAGAAGAGAAGAGCTCACTAAAATTGTACGGATCCAGACAACAACTCTCTCATCTCTGTTTTCTGCTCAGTAAGAAACTGGGTTTTGTTCTCCTAAAATGTGTTTACAGAACGCTGTCGTATTATTCATGGGAATTGTTGTATATAAAATATCAATGTAACGGAACGGAATTTGTACTAATTTCTTTTGACTTCTAACGGTAAATATTCTCAACAGGACAAAATATGCAGTCACGTTATGCCTTTGGAGCAGAATTATGAATTTTGGAGACTTTTAAAAAATTGATTTTTTTTCAAATTAAGAAATTGGTTAAACTATAATTCCGCAAGCAAAATTTTAAATTTCACATCAATAATTTTGTCTTAATTTTAAAATTTCGCCAAAACTACAATAATTTTGTCTTCTACAAACAACAAACCAGGGTTGTGCATGATTTTTCCTAAATCGGAACTGGTAAAGGATGCTTTTAAAGTAACCATACAGATAGGGCTATAATTAACTCAAATTGTTTGTTAATATATTTGTGTTTTGATTCAGAAAAGCTCAATTCGATTCGAGTTTGAATTTTAAACGAGTTGAATTTAAGCTGAGTTTTTGAATTTGAATACTAAACAAGTCGAATTTGAGTCCGGGCATGTGGTATGACCTTAACACACTTCCCAGTTCACCAACCAATTCTTCTTTACCTCAAGCAACATCTTCTTTAGGCCTTGCATAATGGCCTTGTTCGCTATCTTTATTTGTTCATTTGATTGTAAGTGAGCCATTGAAGCAAAGTGGAAGGTGATACCCAATTCGTGGCATATATCTTGGAACTCAACACTTTAAAACTATGTCCATTGTCAATATCACGTCGTGAGGTACCCCAAATCTTCACAACACCGATTCTTTGAAGAACTTAACAATTCTAGTGGATGCGATAGTCAGGAGTGCCTCCGCTTCAATCCATTTAGTAAAGTGGTCTATGACCACTACAATAAAGCGATTCTGACCGACAAAGGTTGGGAAAAGCCGAGGATATCTATTTCCCATATAGCAAAAGGCCACACTTTGCTTGGCATTGCTTACATCGTTCTACATACCCCTTAACATCTATCTTTAAGGTCAGCCAATAATAGCCAAGTAACAAATCTTTCTAACCATAGTCTTTGCATCTTCATACGCATCCGCCATACCTTCATGAACCTCATTCATTACAAACTTGCTTTCTTTCTCCCCTATATAGCTCACTCAATGGTAGGATGCTGACCTTCAACACTTCCTCTTTCACAGATTACATCATTGATTTCTTTTCTAACTTTACTGCTTAGGCCCTATGACACTTTCGCATTGTTAAGATACTTGATTATAGGGGTCATCCAAGTCTCTTCTTCTTCTATAAGCACGACCTCGACCGTGTCAAAGTACGGCGACTCAATCACTTCATATAAGCAATTGCTAAACACTTCCCATCTGGTCGTCTGCTTTGCCAATGCATTTGCTTTTCTATTCTATTCTCTGCTAATTAGTATAATCCTACATGTGATTCCCTTTCCTTCCAAGCTTTTGACCAGTTTTGCTACCTCAAAATGATATTTTCTCAGCAAGAGCCCATTATTAAGTACCTTGTATTTGGTTAACAACCAGTTTTGAGTTAGAGAACATATTTAAATAGAGCGAACTTACTTCTTTAGCTAGTTGCAACCTAATGATTAAGGCCTTATATTCGACAGCATTTTTGGTAAGCTGAAAGTTCAATTTTGCAGCATAGTTAGTCTTCATCCTATAGGGACCCTTCATTACTACCCCGATCCCAACACCCTTCTAATTAGATGCTCCGTTGATCCATACCTCCCAATCTTATAAACCACTTTAACATCCGACCTGAGGTCTTTGCTCTTTGCAGTAACTTCTTCAAAGGAAAGGTTGTTCTCACGCATATGGTATGAGCTTAGAAGTACTACCTTAACTTCAACCAACTCATCAGCACAGTGAAAAAACCTTCGGGTATCTAAGCTCGGGTCATCTTAGATTTTTACTAACATAATAGATAGGAAGTTTCTTACCATCCTTTTCCTTAATTAAAAATGCAACCACCGTTTCCTTAGTCACTGCTACATATAATAACAAAACTTCCCCCTGTATAGGTCGGCTAAGCAATGGTAAGGTAGACAAAAATTTCTTGATATTATCGAAGGCTTCTTCCACTCCTCACCCCATAAAACCCCTCATTCTTCTTCAACAACTTGAAGAACGAAAAACACCTCTTTTTCACACATGAAACAAACCTCCCCAAAGCTATTAGTCTAACATTCAAGATTTGAATCTCATGTAAGTTCATAAAGGGTTGCATGTCTAATACCGCCTTAATCCTTTTTGGGTTCGCCTTAATACCTCTCTAGGACACCATAAAACTCAAAAACTTACCTTCCTTCACCAATGCACACTTCTCAGGATTAAGCTTTAAGTTGTACTTATTTAGAACACTGAACAACTCCTTCAAATCCTTTACACGATCTTCAACAAATTTGCTTTTTACAATCATATCATTGACATAGACCTCAACATTCTTCTTAATATGTTCTTTAAATTTTTTGTTGACCAGCCTTTGATAAGTAGCCTGACATTCTTTAACCCGAAAGGCATGACCTTATAACAATAGGTCACCCTTTCAATCATAAAACTGGTCTTCTTTGCATCACTAGGGTCCATCATGATCTAGCGATACCCATTCACCGCATCCATGAATCAATATGCAATTATATCTTGCTATACAGTTCACGAGATTGTCAATGTTTGATAAAGGATAAGAGTCTTTCAGACATGCTTTATTGAGGTCTATAAATTCAACGCACATCCTCTATTTTCCATTTGCCTTCTTTACTAACACGACATTAGCCAACCATTCCAGAATATTAACCTCCTCAATAAAGCTCGCCTTTTCCAACTTAGCAACCTTCGTCTCAGTCATTGCCTCCTTTTTTGAGTGTTGTATTTTCTTTTGGATCAATGGTGGATGGCTTGGATCTATACTCAAATTGTTGGTGATGACTGAAGGGTCCCCTCATGTGGTATGCTCTTGTCCTCACATAAAGGTTGAGGGGCATCCTTTTAAGAATTCCTTCACCAATGTTGACTTCTCACCTAGCTCTGAGCCTACCTTAACCATCTTTCCCTCACTTATCCTTACCTCATTCAAACTTTCGACTGGTGTTGCTTGCTCACCAAACTTATGGTTATAATTGAAGACAAAACCTAAGCCACCTTCTACCTTAATACTCGCGAGGCCTCTTGCTCGAGGTTGACTTTCTCCGGATCAACCATTGTGACTCGCTTCTCCTTCATCCCCACTGGCTCTTCGTTTATGAGTAAGATGTTTAACATCTCTTTTTCCTCTTGGGAGGCCATATGAGTTTTCACCAATTCAATCATGCTATGGAACCTTCTGCCAAGTACCTAAAGTGAACTATATAAGGTCGACTACAAGAAAAGCGCTTAAATTGAAAGCTCAAAGGTCCATGCTTACTGTACCAATTGAAAGCCTGATGTGAGTGACTTAGTCTTCTAGATTGATATTTTGAGTTCCCTTATATAGGAGAATTATGTCGGTCGAGTCTCGAAATCCTCATGTCCAATAAGATTTAGTGGGCCCCGAGTAAATCTGGGCCCAAGTATCCCTAAAGTATCAGGGTCTAAGGATTCTAAGTGTCAAGGTCGACCACTCTAGGGCCGAAGGCTATCGGGGTCGACTTGCATAGCCGACTCTGCTTCTGTCTCATGGAAATAAGCGACCCTCCCCCTGGGATAGGACCTAGGGAAGGTCAGCTCCCAGAAGTGGCTTACAGTTTCAGTTCTTCCACGGTTTTTCATGGAACAACTCCAAACGGTCTTTGCAGTTATTCGTTCGGTCCTCCAATGTTTTAGGTGTTGCAAAATATTATTATAATGAATAAAAAAGTTGTCACCATTTAAAAACCCTTATGTTTTGTATTTCTAAACTCACTTATTGTGCTTTCTTTAGTTTAGAAAGTGAATAAATTATAAAAATCAATTTATTTATCCTAAACTCATGGAACCGTTTGAAATCTTACGGGTCAAAACTCCTGTTATAGTTCTAAAACGATTATTGTTTCAATTTTTCTTGAACCAAAATCGCACATTCATTAAACGGTTATGGTTACGGTTCATCACGATTTCGGTTCTTGACGTTTTACGATTTAAACCTTAAAATGGACAGAACTAGATTTTGAAATGGCTGTTTTTAGTATTTGGATTCCAAGATACGAAATTTATTAATCAATAAGACAAAGATAGGGTTTGTTTGGAAACCGATAAATGTACTACTAATAACTACAAAAGAGAAGTACGAAAGAAAGCCAAAGAAAGCGGATCCAAATGGCTAAAAAGATTCCACTTTTGGGCTAATTGACATGCATAGATGACCCAAAAATCTAATCTACCCTATAAAAAGCTCAATTTTACAAAACGGCAGATGCATCATACTCGTGCATTTCCGTTTCATTCTTGTCATCTTTCTACTAGCTGCCAAACACAGCCTAACACCTAACCATGCATAAATATTACTAATAATCTTCTCTCCTACTTGCTCATTAATCAAAAACCCACTTGAAACACACAATGGGGAAGCCATTTGTAGCAATTATTATGGTTTTATTATATGGGTCTGTAACAGTTTCCTCGTACAAGTACCAAGTTCCTGCAATTTTCACATTCGGAGACTCCATTGTTGATGCCGGAAACAATCATTTCAATAAAAACTGCTCTGCTCAGGCTGATTTTGCACCTTATGGTTCATCTTTTTTCCACCATCCTACTGGAAGATTCACTAATGGCAGAACTGTGGTCGACTTCATATGTCAGTACCTCGTATATTGATTAATTTTATGATTATTTTGCAGACATATGCACATGCATCTACTAACCACGTAATTATATATATGTGTTTATTTTTGATTGAATTATAGTACGATACTAATAAAAATATACATAATTTGTGAAGCACAATATCTTGGAATTGAGTTCCAAAAGCCATACTTGGAAGCAAATCAGGCAGTGGTAAATGGAAGTAGCAAAGGTTATCCAACCAATGGCATCAACTTTGCTAGTGCTGGCAGTGGTGTTTTACGTGATACTAATAAAGATATGGTAACTAATTTCTCCATTTTTTTATTTATTTCGATTCTCTTGTTTTTTATTTCTTTTTAAACGGTTGTTGAAATTAAATGCAGTCAGGGTTTTAGATTTTGACTCTATATTACAAATTGAATATAATTACGGCACAAAATTGTTCTGTGTCTAATTTAAAATATAGGCCACACGTTTGCATTTGATGATATATATATAGATAATCGGCCGATTTCGTTTAAAAAAAAAGTTAAAAGAAAAAAGAAAATGGCAATCGAATTAGCATTCGAAATAATGGATACCGTAAAAGAGATGGAGGACGTAAACCAACTTCTCTCTTATCAGATATTAAAACAATAGAGCTAATTTATGACATGAGATGTCTAAATCCCAAATTTTTTAATCCAAGAAAGAGACACCATTGATTTATTGCACAAATTTGTTTATATTCCATTTTTAGAGATGTGATTAAACATTACGTGGACTCAATGTTTATTCATTTAGGTTAACTTGTAAAAATGGAAATGTTAGAGATCTTTATTTTGGGAGAGTGTCGAAATTTTGTCCATATATTTTTATAAATTTTGTTTGATTCATTTTGATTATTCCCTTAGCTATATTAATGTATTTAATTTGTATGCTGAGCAGGGCGTCATACCAATTCAAGAGCAGCTACTACAATTTCAAACTCTAGTAAACCAAAATCAATTTACCAAAAACTTAATTGAAAAATCATTTTTCTTTTTCGAATCTGGTTCAAATGACATTTTCAACTACTTTCTCCCCTTTGCTACTCCAACACTTGATCCTGATGCATACGTGCAAGCCATGTTAACTGAGGCAGAAAATTTTATTGACCGAATATACAAGGCGGGGGCTCGCCGGATCGCTGTTTTTTCGCTAGGACCTGTCGGGTGCGTTCCGGCAAGGGCCCTCCTTCCAGGTGCACCTATTAAAAAATGTTATGGTAAAATGAATGTGATGGTTAAAAGATACAACAAAGGATTGGAAATGTTAGTTAAGAACATTGCAACTAAGTACCCTGGTGCAGTTGGTGTATATGGTGCAGTATATGATGTTGTCCAACGATATCGAGCCATTCCGACTCGCTATGGTAATTATCTTGATTAATTACTCTTTTTTTTTATATGAAATTGGGGTAGTGGATTCAAACTTTAATCTATCGCTAAAATCGTAAATGCAGTTGCCATTAGACTACGCCTTAACCTGTATTAATTACTCTTAATTAGAAATTAAATTTTGTTTAGTGAAATGTAAGTATAAAAAGGTCATTATTGCAGGTTTTACAAATGTGAGTAGTGGGTGTTGTGGAGATGGGCCTCTAGGCGGAGTATTGCAATGTGGGAAAGAGGGTTACAAGATGTGTTCAAATCCAAATACTTACTTGTTTTGGGATTTTTTCCATCCTACTGAGAGGACTTATAAGCTTATCTCTAAGGCTTTATTTGGAGGAAAGAACTCAACAATTAGGCCTTGCAATTTGAAGACTCTAGCTATTACGCCTTAAAAGAGTGAGATTAGAACATGCAAATTTTGATCATGAATATGCTTTCACGTTTGTGTTTGGATATTTATTTCCTTTATTGACTTATGTGATCTTCCAATAATTACACTAGTTCTTTCTTAAATTAGACATTCATCAATAATAATGTAATGTTATTAGAACATGAAACGAATATGAGCTTGAACACTTTGCAAGTTAATAAAAAATAATATAACTTTCTTTTGGAATTGTAGAATATTATCTATATATTTTTTTTTTTGATTTTTATTTTATAAACTAGAGTTAAACATTATTAAAACAAAAAAGAGGTTTTTTCAAAAAATGCTCACCAAAAATAAAGATTAGCCAAAAGAGATGCAACCAACAAAATAATGGAAAAATGTTCATTTAGAGCACTTAAAAGGACAACAATGAAATTAATAGTCAAAAAGACCAATTTTAGGCTACAAGAGGTATATTGGAAGCCACCCTAGGAAATTGACCCTACAAACTGTCCCCTGGGGGGTGGGGTAGGTGTCACACATTCTGCCCCATGTTCACCAGCTCATAGGTCATCTTACCACTAGGAAGGCGACCTGCAGGAGACTTCGGATGTAGGTTGCAATTTTGGAATTTCACGAAGAATCACATACAGGTTGACCTCAATAGCATTCAGCATCTAAGATTATTGACACTTTTAATCCTTGGACCCCGATAATTTCGAGATTCTTTAAATCCTATTGGACGCGAAAATTTCGGGACTATACCGACACATCTCCCTTAAACCCCAAATATCATTTTGGGGATGAAGTCACTCACACTAGGTTTTCATATATTCAAGCACTCTATTTTTTGTGATCACTATTTAGCAAAAAAATTGGAAAACCTGAATTTCTAGCAAAAAATACGGCCACTTAAAACTGTACAATTGCCTTTTTCAAGCAGTTCCAATCTATTTCAACACCGGCAACCCTTGAAATACGATAGAATCACATATCCGGTCAAATTCTATTGAACTTCGAACCTTATTCCATTTTAACATGTTTTTGTCTTTCTTCTCTGGATAAGTTGTTCAATGATTCTGATTTTATTTGTGTTTACTTATGCGATTTGATTTTCTTCTCCAATGACAGTAATAGAAGCTCAATTCATTGTTTGAGTTTCGCGGTTCAAATTAAAGAAGAAATAACAACAATCTGTTCTTCATTTCTTATATATTTTCAACCAGTTTCCATTCAGTTTAGATATGAAGATGTTATGCTCTTTTCAAATTTCGATCAATTTTTGATAAGCTTCCAAACTAAATCGACGGTGGTGGAAGGAGAGGTGGCAAGTAGCTGCTTGGATTTCCGGTGGTTGTTCACTTTGCGATTTTCAAACCCAAACTGTATTTTCTTTCTAATTTAATTACATGTTAAATTGAACTCATAAATCTTTTTTGAAAAAAAAAATTATGTTCTTTTTCTTTTTAAAACTATTAGTGATCAAATTTGCATGTAGGTTTAAATGCGAGGCGGTTTTTACATTAGTGGTCAAACTTGCTTATACATTCAAATTTGGTTATTAGTGGTTAAAATTCACGGAAAAAAATTTCTTTGCCTTTGTAATTCTTTTATGGAATGAATTGATGTTATCTTTAAATTTAAAAAAATAATAATAAAACTTTGAGTATTGATATATAGGATATGGAGGACAATAATGCTTCATTCAATATGAATGTCCTTTGGGTTTATTTATGACAAAAGACAAGACATGTGTTATGTACATTTTAGAACAAGCAACAATAAATTTGTTGTGGTCTAATAATTGGATGGCCAGTGGTATTAAATTAAGTGAATAATATAATTGTTTTATGCACAAACAATATCCGTATATCTTTGTACCATTTGTACACATGCCTTTGCCTATATTTGAGCATCTAATTCAATTATATTATTCAAGTATCTGATATGTACTTCTATTAAGTCATAGTCTACCTCACTTTCCCCAATACGCCTAGACCAAGGATAGAGGATTCCGTCTCTCTTCGCTCCATGAACTACTTTCAGTGCTTTTTGGAAGCTCATCTTTATCAAGCTAATTCATTATTGGCAACATTCAAGAAGAAACATCCGTTGAACATCTAATACTTCCACCAACCCGCCTTTGCTTGGTCGCCTAATTTTCTTCATAAAGGCTGTTCGGGCACACTTCTCCTTTAGCAGCCTCTTTTGCCATTGCCTGCTCAATCTCCTCTGTCCCTATCAGGTTGACCTCCACAACACCTTCAATAACCTTTTTTTTTTTATTATTATTATTAATTATCATGCTCTAGCCAGATACTTCTTCATCAACACATTTTTTAGTATGTAACTTCCCTAAAATCGACTTACCTTTAGCTTGAATCTTAAATGACTAACAACATCTGTAGTCAAACTTCTTGAACTACTCACCTAGCCATTTCTAATGGTGAATGGATGGTAAAAAAAGCTTAACGAGGATGAATTTTGTTCCTGACGAGCAAATTCGATAATCCGAAAATTTTTCTTTTCTTTTTTCAAAAATTTCAAAATAAGAATTAAAACATCAAATAAAGGCATAAGTGTAAAAGCACCATAGTGCTATTTTCTAATTATGAAATTTATGTGCTATTTAAAAAAAAAATTGAAAATGTGTTTTCATATAATTTTCAACCACAATTTCATTATTTTTCTAATCAATTTTGTTCATATGTTATCATTATGCATTCCCTCTCTTGATTATTTTTATTTACAAAAATTAATTTCCTTTTTTTTAATGATAAAATTTTTTAAATTAAAAAAAAATGCAGGGGAGATTGTTACGGTTATTTTATTCACAACACAAAAACAATTATTTATGAGTAAAACATGCTGCGATGAGTTGAGGTTGATTCATCATCTTTAATTTAAGTTCATGACGGGTATGGAATCAACTTATAATTGTGAAATTGATTATCATGCAAAATACCATATTCTTTGTATGTAAAAAAATTTTAAAATCAAACCATATTCTTTGTATGTAAAAAAATTTTAAAATCAAGAATTCATTTGTAAGTTTGGTATGGATAACACAAGACAACAGTTTCTTCAAATGCCGGAATTCAGATGAAAATTGTCATTTCAGTTGATGATATAGAGAAAGGATAAACGGAGGAATGCTAAAAAGTTAAAAAAAGGGTCCGTAGACAAAGACAGCCAATACTAATACGTCCATATCATTATTTTCTTTTTTTCTGAAAAAGCAATTTTAGTTACTTCCACACCACTAACAGCTTGCAATTTTCTTTGGTCCCACACGCAATTAACAGCTACCCAAACTTCTCCTCCTTTTCCTCTATTATTCTTTCTTACATTACATATTCAACATTTAGCCAAACGCGTCTTTATTTAAATTTATACCTCAAAAAACTCTCCTTTTTTTATTTAGAAACCTTTCTTTGACTCACCCATCTTAACCCCACCTTCCCCTTCTATTATATATATTCTCAAAATTCCTTCTCATTCTTTCTCAACCAACATTTCATATCCAAATTTCCTTTCTTTATCAAAAACTCCTAACCGAACCGTAACAGAAATTCCATTTCTTGGTTTTTGTTAATTATCATGGGGAATTACGTTTCTTGCACTCTAGCCTCCCCTTTAATCAAGAATTCCAAGGCTGCTAGAGTTATTCTTCCCGCCGGCGAAGTAAGACAGTTTCGGGAACCCATTAAAGCTGCCGAGCTTATGTTAGAGTGTCCTAACTTCTTTTTAGTAAATTCACAATCTCTTCATATTGGTCGGAGATTCTCCGCTCTCGCCGCCGATGAGGAAGTTGAATTTGGTAATGTTTATATTATGTTTCCGATGAAAAGACTGAATTCTTTTGTCACTGCTGCCGATATGGCTGTTCTTTTCATGGCTGCGAATTCTGCTGCAAAGAGAATATCTGGCGCCGGTAATAGTAATAATAAGGGTAGAATATCGCCGGAATCCGGCGAAGAGGTTGATCAAGAAAATTTGGAAATGGGTAGTGAAGATGGGGAATCATCAAGATTGAATACTGAACAAATTGAAGGGTTTCCAATGGCAGAGTATAAGTATAGACTATCTGTTTGTAGATCAAGAAAGCCAATGTTGGAGACGATTAAAGAAGAACCAGTTCGATCAAGATAAAGAAATTAAATTGGATAATATAATCATTATTTAATTTGTTTCAGATTGTGCAGAGAATTATTCAATGAATACTCTTTAATTGGATTCTTGAATTTAGGTTTTTATTATATACCTTCTCTTCGATAAAGGCTAATTTCTTGTGTTAATTAATGTTAATTAGGGGAAATGGGAAAAATTAATTTTGGAATTACCTACTATAAATATAGTGTTGTGTGATCTAACTATTAAAGTTTTATATAAATTTTTTTAATAGAATACCAATTCAATAAAGGTTATGTCTAAAAAAGTGAATTAAGTGTTAATCAAACTCATTAATTATTTGTAGGTTCATTTCATAGAGTGATTGCACATAGGGTTTTTATTTTATATATAAATGTTTCATTTTGTTGCTTTTAATTGAGATAAATGATTCTCTTTAAACATTTTTATATTGCATAAAATTTAATCTATCAAATTTGTTATTAATTAATTTATTTGAAATTCTTGAACCATTCAAGCTTGAGTTGGCTTATTTTTTGAAATTTTCAAATTTTGATTTTCTTGGACTCCATTATCTCTAAGAAAATGCCCTTATCTCTAAGCTACGAGTCTATGACTTAGCATGCAACTAGTGCATATTAATATTGTGGTAATTTATGAGACTTTTGTTGTAAATATTTGTTTTTTATTAATTAGAGTGTCACATTTGACACGTGTAAGTTCAATTTCTGTCAATTACACTACTAAAATCAATTTGATACATATTTAGAAGAGTAGACTATCTCATATTATATAATCAAAAATATTATCTCATCGATTAGTGGTCTATAACAAATGGGGAAAACAATAACATATCATTATGATTTGCAATAAATATGCAAGTGAAAATTCCAAAGGAGGAACCAAGATTCCTCAAAATTGGATATAGAATCATGTTATTTGATTGTTTTGTTGACACTAGGCCTGCATCTTGTAAGAAATTTCATGAAATGAAATTATTATAAATGAGTTGAAAGGATGGAAGCATCCTCATCTCATCAATTAATCACGTATTGTAAAAGTCAGTCAGGTTTTGGAAATGGTCTACAAGACGGCAATCAAGAAAAATAAAATTAACAAAGCACATGGGCAAAAATTACGGACTATTCATAATTGGGTACATGTACTTATTATATAATAAAGGTCATTTTTTCACCTTCTCACCCTTTTCACGATCTACAACTCCTTTTCATCTTCCTTATCACCATAGATATTGTCATTATTAGTTGTGGCAGATAGAGTTTCTTTCTAAGGAAGAAGACGAATTTTTTTTTTTTTTTTTCGTTGGTGATAGGAAAAATATCTAAAAACATTAAATAAACAAAGAGAAAAATAAATAATAATATACAATTATAAACAGTAAAAAATAAGTGTAAATAATAAAAAAATAACAAATAAAAAAAAGCCTATGATAAAAAAAATGATAATTAGAAAAAAAAATCTATACAAATAGTAACCACATATAAAAAATATATAGAAAATCACCTATTTTATAATTTTTTTTATCATGACCTATATTAATATAAGATGAACTATTGCATAGTTTTTTTTTTTTTTTTTTTTAAATTTAACTGAATATTTTCACTAAGAATTTTTATTTATATTTCTGTAACAGCCTTTAATGTATCTTTTTGTGATTGTATTTGTTTTTCTAATTCTGTAAACCACTAAAATTTGAAAATTATATTGTTGGCCAATTAGCAGTAATCTGACCCATTAGTAATAGGGACAATATAAAGGACCAATTTTTAAGCCTCAAAATACTTTTAGTTAGTAAAAGGGTTACTATTTTAATTTTCACTCTTAAAGGTGTCAAATTTGTTTTATTTATAAATTGGTTGTTATATGTTTATAAACTGTTTATATTAGTTTATAATTAAAAAATTGGCTATTTTAAGTGTTATTTTTTATAAAACGACATTTTTAGACTGAGTTAAAATTTAATAGTTACTTATGTTAAAATTCCTAGTAATAAGTTAGTATGTTGTACTGTGATTTATTGGTTACGAGTAGGGCTGCAAACGAGCCGAGCCGAGTACTATGCTGCTCGAGCTCGGCTCGTTTAAAATTTCACGA